>CM076580.1:754132271-754294131 GCA_034641835.2 Pinus albicaulis
TGAAGAGTCTAGTTAAATAAGTATGCCTCAAGACCTTGTCATATAACCTTGAAGAAATGGCTCAAGTATGATGATAGCACTATTGCTCAAACCAGGCTTCAAGACAACCTTCATAATGCTGGAAGATACACTCTACAAGTCGGCCTATAACCTTTTGTTCAAGTCAGGCTCATAACTAAAGTACAGGTCATCTTATTTACAGACATAATCAACTATTTAAAGGAACTTGTGGATTTCAGTTTGAAACAGAATTCAAACAAGTGTTCGATGATTTAGTGTGAGCTTCAAGGCTAAAGAAAAGTGTGAGAAAGGGGGATAAGAATTGTGGTTTAATGTGTAGAAGAGGACAAGTCAACAAGGAAGGAAGTTAGTATATTTCTGTGGTTATAAAGCAGTCAGAAATTATAGTGTGGATCCTAGGAGTTTGCAATTTCTTCGAAGGACAGGTATGAGCTTCTAGAGTCATCAATATTCATTTCATGGCTATCTTTAAAGTACCGGAAGAAGAACAAATAGAGAAGTTAATTGGATATCTAAGAAAGGATATTATTGATGGACAAAGTTCTGTGTTAAATATTGGTAAAAAGTGACCGAGTTTCTCTAAATATCAAGTGTAGAACAGTGCAGAAAGAAGGAAGAAGATAGCTAGAGGCCAAGCTCTCTTATCATAGTGTAGGATGGTGTAGAAAATAAGGATCATCCTAAGGAATCAAGGATGAAGTAGTGACAAGGTCTTGGAGGCATACAAGGGTCAACGTTTTGTGTCATGATCATGGTACTTGTCATCTGAAAGTCTATAAGAATCATTTCTCGTGGGTTTTCCTCTCCAAGAGGGAGAGGTTTTGGCCCTAGCTTGAAGAGCCTAAATTTGTGTCTCTTTTTTTTTTGGTAGTTAACTTGATGAAAGACATAATAAGTTAAGAAGAGAAGAGATAAGTAAAAGAGTAAGCTCACAAGTAATTGTCAAGAAGAGAATTTGAATTAAACTTAGCCCTACCTAATTCTCAACACATTGCAACTTGGGTACACTGCAACCATAGAGAAGAAGTCACAGGTTTACAATTTTCTTCATTTCAATCATAAAATTTTCATCAATGGTAGATGTGATAATATCAATGTTTTTCAAGAATTTTGGTTTCATAGCCTTCTGGTTTTATATTCCCTTTTTGGGCTTGTTAATATTGGTTAGCATTTATTGTGTGGGGCTCTGAGTTGATTTTTAAGACCCCGTGTAACTTTATACTCCTCTTGCCCACCATTTTTTACTATTGTCTTCCTAATTTATCTTTGGTTTTTTTCTCTCGATTTTGTCTCTCTCTTACATGGTCCCTCCCTTTTGTCTCCCTCCCTATCTACCCTGACTCCCACCCCTCTCTGTGTTGTTTTTTTTCCTACATTCCCCTCCCATGTCTCTTGTTCTGAGGTAATTTTCTATAGTTGGTATGGCTTTATGGTTATATGTCTCCTTTCAACTTCACATTGTGGATGGGGAGGAGGTCCATTGGGTCCCTCCCTGGTTTCCAAATCCCCTCCTCCTATTGCTAGTCAAACCCATGCATAGTTAGTTTCTTGTGCCACTATAAATAGATACAGAAATATTATTCCTGAAGTAGTACAAAGAGTTATTTATGAGGTGGAAGACTAGGTATAGCAAGGTAGAATGTGTATTCTCGGCAAACATGTTGAAATAGAAACCATATATTAGATCATTGTTGTAGGAAGTTTTACCAAATATCGTTCCTCATCCTTCATGTAGATGATAACCTATACTGGTGTTAGACTCCGTCTTGTCAAATCCTCTGTCAGAGTCAAATTATCAAAGTTCATTTCTCGTTATGTACATTCCTATTTGATGTCTAGGTCAGCAAGGAGTTAATTTGGTATTTAGGGCTAGGTGCAAGTTATTGTTCTCAAGGTGCTTCATAATACCTGCAGGCCAGAGGAAGATTTCCAATAAGCTTCATTTCAAGATTTTCATCATGTTCGAGGATATTTCTTTTTCAAAACTTTGTTTTGAAAATGAAATTTTCAAATTTTAATGTTTGTAATAAATCTATATTTTAGAGTCTCCTGCCTTGAAATATTTCAGAAGCAGCCTTGGTTATCCTTCGCTAAGCCAAGTGCCGGATCCCTACAAAAGACAGCAAAGTTATCAGTCCAAAAACTCAGAAAAGCCAAAGGAGAAGCATTGTATTAAAGATCAAATGTCAAAGTGCAGAAACTTTATGAAAGTGGGTTATCAAACAAATTTGAAATCAAAGCTGATTTGGTGAGATATTTTCTTCATATATAAACATGGCAAACAAAATCATTTGCAAAAAATCCGCAGGCAGAAGTCGAAATTGTGTGATTGAGGGCCAAAATCGCGCTTAGCAGAATTCTGGACAGAGTTTGGAGTGCGCGCTACCCATACGTGGTGCGCGCTACCCACTTGGTGCGCGCTAACCACTTGAACGCCACAGCCAATGTTAAATAACACAGGCGCTACCCACTTGGTGCGCGCTACCCACTTGAACGCCACGGCCAATGTTAAATAACACAGGCGCTACCCACTTGGTGCGCGCTACCCATTGGGCAGGGGCACTACCCACATAGCGACAGAGCCCAGAACTTTTTCTCTTGCGCCCAGTTTCATATCAAATCGACTCCAGCAAATTGCAAACAGGTTTTTATCATTGCTCAGTAGATTTTTAACATGATTGTAGTGTGTGTTTGCTGCATATTGAAAAGGACAGTGATGGAGCTTTTCCAGTTCGTCGAGAAGATGTCAATCTTTCAACATATTCATCAGTGATAAACCATAAACTTGTATGCATAAATGAATGACTATTGCATATTAAACAGCCTGCATGGTTAACGAAGACAGACCAGCAAAATCAATTAAATAAGGATCACAAATATGTTGCTCCGCAGCTGCAATGGGATTATAATGTAAAACATATTATAGTTACCAGGCTCCATTCAAGTCGAGTGATCCAGGTCCTCTTTATAACTGCTCAGAGCATGATATGTACACCATACGTGCAATTCCTGGAAAGACATATCTTCTGAGAATCATCAATGCATCCCTTAACATGGAACACTTTTTCACCATAGCCAATCACAAGATGACAGTAGTTGAAGTGGATGGAGAGTATACTAAGCCCTTTGTTACAGAGCACTTGATGATCATACCAGGCCAGACGACCAATGTATTCGTAACTGCAGACCAGCAATTAGGAAGTTATAACACGGGAATGGGGCCTTACATGTCTGCTCATAACATAGATTTTCAGAAATTTGCTGCACTTGCTCTGTTACAGTAACAAGGGAGTTCGAACATTCTGCGATAGAAGCCCATGCTTCCCAAGTTCAATGATAATGAGCTCCCCCAATTGTTCATGAATGCTCTCAAAAGCCTAGCAAATGAGGAAAATCCTGTCAATGTGCCACAGACAATTGATAGGGATTTATTTTTCATCATTGGACTTAATGTCGAAAGATGTAAATCTTCCAGTCCTAAGAAGCATTGCCAGGGCCCTAACAGAGGAGTCGATGGAAAAATTACAACTGTCTCGAAAGGTTCAGGGAGTGTTAGTTGTTATTATTATGAGGCTGTTGACGGATAGTTTTTGTTAGCTGAGCGAAGACATGGAAAACGTTTTAACATGCTGGAGAAGTCGTTCTGACGTTGATATATGCAGAGCAAAATTTGCAAGCGCGCGATCATCATCGATATCAGTTTTGCAGACTCCAAAGCACCTTGTATATGTCTCGAACAGCTGATTTTTCTGCAATATACTCAGAATTATCACGTCTTTTCTTCAGCAGATATTCAATTGGTAAATTTTCTTCTTATAACTATCGTGGCAGAGACTGGGTCTACTGTGGAACAGACAGAATCATTTATTCAGAATTACATTGACTTCGCAGTTGAATGATTCCTTTTGAGCAGCACTTTAAAAAACTCTGACCATCATTATTAATCCCATTCCAAAAGTGTCGATCAAGTCAGCTATATTTGTTCCAAACATGCACGAAGAAACAAATGAAATGGGACTCAATTTGTCAACCAAAATATTAGGGTCTTATCACAGTGAAGATGCATTTCAAATGCTGAAAAGACAGCATATGCAATTCTTTCAGACCCTGGCAAGCAGATGCGCTATCTATGCCACTTGTTGAGATCACCCGAAGGATCTCGGTGCATGAGAGACAGGTGAATCGTTGTAGAAAGGGAACACCAACGTGCGAGTCGAGACAAAGTTAAGCAATGTCTTCGGTGTGTTAATGTTAGAAGTGAATCGCGCTGGAGATCTCAAGGTGAATGCAGAGCGTCTTCATAAGGGGAAATTGAAAGCGAAATTTCCAGCTGGATTGTTCATTTTTGTAATCAAAAGCATAATTTAAAAGGCATTTTGTTAAAAAGTAAATTTTTATTGAAATATCAAATGTAAATGCCAAGTCAAATCACGCCAAATTAAAATGAAGACATCTATCATGCAGAAGATTAGGAACGGAAGTCTATTTTTGTCTTTAGTCACAATGAATGGGATCCACACTTTGTTTTTTCATTGGCCAGCAGAGATTTTCAAATGGTAAAAGTAACGTGGCAATCAAAGTCAGAAGCCAAATTGAAGTGCAGATAACTATCCCAGCAGAGCCATCGAATTGATTGGCCTATTTTTGGTTTTCAGTTGCAGTTCAGAAAGTTTAGCAACAGGTTTGGCCCATTTATTTGTTATCAATAAACAAATTGTAACGCTGCTCCTTTTTAGGGCAGACTTTCCCTATTTTTATGATTTTAGGTGAAACTGCTCCTTATTTTTATCGATCAGTTATCACCTCTCTAAGTTTATTTATACGTTGTAAATCATTTGTAAGAAAAGGAAGAGAGTTTTGAAAGCTGTGTGGAGGAAAAAGACAGAGCTACATTGTACAGTTTTGACAGAGAAACTAATTGAATGGTACAGCTCTGTTTCATAAGATTCTTGTGGCGTAAAATTTAGGAAATGTTTCTTCTTTGTCTTCATATGTGTCTTGTTATGTTTACATTTCACCTATAATCATTTCTTAATGAATGATTTTAAGTGAGAAAGGCATAATTCAGTTTGCTGCTCTGCCCTGGAGGAGCTTTCATGTTCTGTGCAATTTCATCTGTTTGATAAGGATTCATCACATATGCCCTTGTCAACTTCTTAGCAGTCTTGCCACTCCATTTAATTTCAACTTGGAATTGTTAAGTTTCACTCCTATCTCGCCTTATGGAATAATCTGTGCCTTTGATTAGATCTTTTCTCATGCTGTTCTTGATCCCACGCTGCCCAGAAAAACCCAATCATTTATCAAAAAACCTCATCCATATCTATTTACTAGCCTAAAATCAATATCAGTGTTTCATTTAGGTCATCTCAGCCCATTTGAAGATCCTTTGCCGAGATAGACCCGGAGAGAGCCCTCTCCTGTCCTCGTAGGGCTAGCTACGAGGCTGAGCGTGGTTTGATGTAGCC
Source organism: Pinus albicaulis (assembly GCA_034641835.2). Taxonomy (NCBI): domain Eukaryota; kingdom Viridiplantae; phylum Streptophyta; class Pinopsida; order Pinales; family Pinaceae; genus Pinus; species Pinus albicaulis. The sequence continues at coordinate 754,137,761 of CM076580.1, forward strand.
TTGAGTTTTACCTTATTTCAGCCTGAGGTAGATTTGAGCGCTAACATAGTGGCGACCATACTGGGGAAGATCTTCCCCGGTAAAGGATAACAAAGTTCAGATCCGATTGCTGATGGTGGACAGCAGTCAGACATCACAAGGCTGAAATCATTCACCGGCGACTTCATTCACTGAATAATTCAGAAATCAATGCTTCATGGCGACCTCACTGATAACGGACCGGATTGCAAGAAGATATGCTCCCATGAGCCGAGATCATATCCCAGGTTTCCCGAATAAAATGCCCAAGGTGGATTGGCTTCAAAATTTGCCTATGTTCAGAAATGAGGAAGGTAATGACGCTGCTCTTCATCTGGTGAAATTTCACATTCATGTGCATAAATTTAAGATCAATTTTCCTGAAGACTGTTTGATGAAAATGTTTATGGCTACTCTGGAAGACGAAGCCCGATCATGGTATGAAAGTTTTCCAGCTGCTTCTATTTACTGTTTAAGGGATTTTCATACCGTGTTCTTTGAAAAGTATAAAGAATCATATCCATCCTTGATTTTAGTTCAGAACTGTTGTAGCCATGTACATAATTTCATTGAAGATCTAGAGAATTTTTATGGTGATAATGATTTCATGGACGGAGAAATCATGGAGGCTCTATACGAGAAACCATTTCAGTGACATGAAGAGAACCTAGAGGATACCCATCAAGATGCTCAGGAGACTTTGCAGCAGGTTGAAGATCATATGGATGAAAATGATGAAAGAGAAAGTGTCGTTTCAGATCTGCCCACAGAAGAAGATAGCATGCAAGTAAGTCCAGTGCTAATTTCAGAATGTGATAATCTCAGGACAGCTACTTCAGATTCAGATTCAGATCATGATGACCAAGCATATCTTGTGCTGAAGCCCATCAAAGAGAACTCTGTTGTTGAAATCATCTGGAATGCAGAAGACACAGTAATGGATCCAAATGTTCTCAGTCATACTGTCAGTCCATCATTATAACACAGCCTTCATGAAGAAGCAATCCAGTCAGTTCATGAAAAACAGAATGAAATCTTTGTGCAAGTAAGTGATAAAAATCCTTTCAATAACTCAGTAATAAATGATAGTTTGAATGCCCTGTCATATGAAGCTAATTATTGTTTAAGCAGAAGAAAACAAAAGGCATTGTCTCCTTTGTCGGAAGATGAGATAGATCAGCTTTTGAAAGGTCTTTTTACAGCCCAAGCTACAGCAGATTTGCAGTGCACACATAGTCAGGAAAGTGTTGGTGAAACTTCCTCCTCGTTTGAAAAATATGACTGTCTTGTAATCAGTTGTGTAGATCAGCAAACAGATAATTTTTTCTTTCGCAAAGATGATAAGGCTGTCATGTTTGATAATCTTGAAGATTGTTTTTTGTTTAACAATGACCTTGATCATGAAGTTGAGGAATATATGCCAGAATTTCTCATGGTCAAGGAACCTACAGCTAACACTCAGATGGTAGATACCTCTCTGTGCATTTCTATCCCTCAGAAATCAATTGTTTTTTCAGATCAGAATGGAGTGAATACTTGTATTTTTGCAGCTGGATCTCCAGATAAGCCAGTGCTTCAGGATTTTCAGGACCCCTTCAGCATTCTTCTGCAAACATTAGAAAGGATAAATATTGCCTGGTTCATTATCATAAGCTTTGGTTTCAGTGGTTATTTTGAGTTGCCTACAGGTTCATCATTTTGCCTGCTCAAAAAGAGTAAGAGCAGAAATTTGGGGTGTAGCCATCTACTGGATTGGTTACATTGGAAGGCACATTACACATGATTGTATATATCACATCAGTATACAGGTGGTTTCCATCATGATTTTAAAAGCTTGATGGACTGCTGCCCTTTTTCAGAAAGTTTTTGTTTTAATTCAGTCATTTCAGTTTGCATCGAGTCAGTTTGAGTTGATTTTCCAGTTAATAAGTTGAGTTGTCAGTCTTTAGTCTGTTTGTCAGAATAATGATTCCATTGCCCAATGGATGGAGGCACTGTCTGCTCTCCCAAAGCTCTACAGTTCTTGGCACCTCCAAGAAGCGGCAGCTGCCATCCCCATTGGAGCCAATGTTAGACTCCGTCTTGTCAAATCCTCTGTCAGAGTCAAATTATCAAAGTTCATTTCTCGTTATGTACATTCCTGTTTGATGTCTAGGTTAGCAAGGAGTTAATTTGGTATTTAGGGCTAGGTGCAAGCATACTTAAGGTGTTTGTTAATACCGCGAGCGAGGAAGATTTGGCCAAGCTTCATTTCAAGATTTTCATCATGTTCGAGGATATTTCTTTTTAAAAAATTTGTTTTTGAAAAGGAAATTTTCAAATTTTAATGTTTGTAATAAATCTATATTTTAGAGTCTCCGCTCTGAAATATTTTAAGCAAAATTTCGTTATCTTCGCTAAGCCAAGGTCGGATCCCTACAAAAGATGTAAAGAAAGTTATCACTCCAAAAACTCGAAAAGCCAAAGGAGAAGCATTTGGCATTAAATATCAAATGTCTCAAATGTCAAAGTGTACAAACTTTATGAAAGTGGGTTATCAAACAAATTTGAAATCAAAGCTGATTTGGTGAGATATTTTCTTCATATATAAACATGGCAAACAAAATCATTTGCAAAAAATCCGCAGGCAGAAGTCGAAATTGTGTGATTGAGGGCCAAAATCGCGCTTAGCAGAATTCTGGACAGAGTTTGGAGTGCGCGCTACCCATACGTGGTGCGCGCTACCCACTTGGTGCGCGCTACCCACTTGAACGCCACGGCCAGTGTTAAATAACACAGGCGCTACCCATTGGGCAGGGGCGCTACCCACATAGCGACAGAGCCCAGAACTTTTTCTCTTGCGCCCAGTTTCATATCAAATCGACTCCAGCAAATTGCAAACAGGTTTTTATCATTGCTCAGTAGATTTTTAGCATGATTGTAGTGTGTGTTTGCTGCGTTTTGAAAAGGACAGTGATGGAGCTTTTCCAGTTCGTCGAGAAGATGTCAATCTTTCAACATATTCATCAGTGATAAACCATAAACTTGTATGCAGAAATGAATGACTATTGCATATTAAACAGCCTGCATGGTTAACGAAGACAGACCAGCAAAATCAATTAAATAAGGATCACAAATATGTTGCTCCGCAGCTGCAATGGGATTATAATGTAAAACATATTATAGTTACCAGGCTCCATTCAAGTCGAGTGATCCAGGTCCTCTTTATAACTGCTCAGAGCATGATATGTACACCATACGTGCAATTCTCGAAGACATATCTTTCCGAGAATCATCAATGTACTTTAACATGGAACACTTTTTCACCAGAGTAGCTAATCACAAGATGACAAGAGGTTGAAGTGGATGGAGAGTATACGGCCTGCTGCAGCACTCATGATCATACCAAAGCATTGCACTAACACAGAATCGCACCAAGAATTAGGGTACATAATATGGAATGGGGCCTTTACATGTCCGCTTCATAACATAGATTTTCGTAAATCTCCCGCACTTCGTTCGTTACAGCATCTTCGCGGAGTTAAAACATTCTGCTATTAAGCCTGTGCTTCCAAGTTCAATGATAATGAGCTCCCCCAATTGTTCAAAATCATGGAATTGCTCTCAAAGCCTATGGTGAAGGCAGGGAAAATCCGTCAATGTGCCATGTGATAATCGATAGATTTATTTTTCATCATTGGACTTAATGTCGAAAGATGTAAATCTTCCAGTCCTAAGAAGCATTGCCAGGGCCCTAACGGAGGAGTCGATGGCAAAATTACAGCTGTCTCGAAAGGTTCAGGGAGTGTTAGTTATTATTATTATGAGGCTGTTGATGGATAGTTTTTGTTAGCTGAGCGAAGACATGGAAAACGTTTTAAGATGCTGGAGAAGTCGTTCTGACGTTGATATACGCAGAGAAAAATTCGCAAGCGCGCCATCATCATCGATATCAGTTTTGCAGACTCCAAAGCGCCTTGTATATGTCTCGAACAGCTGATGTTTCTGCAATATACTCAGAATTATCACGTCTTTTCTTCAGCGGATATTCAATTGGTAAATTTTCTTCATCTTATAACTATCATGGCAGAGACTGGGTCTACTGTGGAACAGGCAGAATCATTTATTCAGAATTACATTGACTTCGCAGTTGAATGATTCCTTTTGAGCAGCACTTTAAAAAACTCTGACCATCATTATTAATCCCATTCCAAAAGTGTCGATCAAGTCAGCTATATTTGTTCCAAACATGCACGAAGAAACAAATGAAATGGGACTCAGTCTGTCGACCAAAATATTAGGGTCTTATCACCGCGAAGATGCATTTCAAATGCTGAAAAGACAGCATATGCGATTCTTTCGGACCCTGGCAAGCGGATGCGCTATCTATGCCACTTGTTGAGATCACCCGAAGGATCTCGGTGCATGAGAGGAGATTTGTGGAACGTTGTAGCAGGCACACCAACGTGCGAGTCGACACAAATAAGCAATGTCTTCGGTGTGTTAACGTTAGAAGTGAATTGCGCCGGGAGATCTCACAGAATGCGAGCGTCTACAAGGGGAAATTGAAAGCGAAATTGCCACCTGGATTGTCCTATAATGTAATCATGTGCTAATTTAAAAGGCATTTTGTTAAAAGTAATCTTTATTCAAATATCAAATGTAAATGACAAGTCAAAGGACGCCAAATTAAAATGAAGACATCTATCAGGCAAGATTAGAACGGAAGTCTATTTTTGTCTTTAGCCGCGTCGAATGGGATCCACACTTTGTTTTTTCATTGGCCAGCAGAGATTTTCAAATGGTAAAAGTAACGTGGCAATCAAAGTCAGAAGTCAAATTGAAGTGCAGATAACTATCCCAGCAGAGCCATCGAATTGATTGGCCTATTTTTGGTTTTCAGTTGCAGTTCAGAAAGTTTAGCAACAGGTTTGGCCCATTTATTTGTTATCAATAAACAAATTGTAACGCTGCTCCTTTTTAGGGCAGACTTTCCCTATTTTTATGATTTTAGGTGAAACTGCTCCTTATTTTTATCGATCAGTTATCACCTCTCTAAGTTTATTTATACGTTGTAAATCATTTGTAAGGGGGGAGAGTTCTGAAGGCTGGTGTAGGAGAAAAACAGAGCTTTTATTGTACAATTTGACAGAGATTTTAAATGAAAAGATACAGCTCTGGTTCCTGAGATTCCTGTGGTATGACATTTGACATATGTTTCTTCTTTGTCTCAATACGTTCCTTGTTATGTTTACTTTTTCATTTCATAATCATTTCTATGTGAATGCTTTTAAGTAGAAGGCCAGAATCCAGTTTACTGCTCTGCCCTGGAGGAGCATTCAGTATTTATGTATCTTCTTCTGTTTGATAAGGATTCATCACACATGCCCTTGTCAACTTCTTAGCAGTCTTGCCATTCCGTTTAAATTCCAATTTGATTGTTAAACTTCATGCTTATCTTGCCTCAGGAGATAATCTGTGTTCTTCATTTAATTTCTGCTCTTGCTGTCTTTGCCCCACATAGCCCAGAAACCCATCATTTATTAAAAACATCATCCATATCTATTTACTAGCCTAAAATCAATATCAGTGTTTCATTTAGGTCATCTCAGATCCTATTGGACATCTTTCACTGAGTTTGACCCGGAGAGAGCCCTCTCCTGTCCTCGTAGGGCTAGCTACGAGGCTAAGCTTGGTTTGATGTTGCCTCGAGTTTTGCCTTCTTCAGCCTGAGGCAGATTCGAGCGCTAACAACTGGCACATCAAAAGTATGATGGGTAGATTTCTTACTGACATAATTGACACACAACAAGTGTTGATAATATTCATGGTTGAAATTGTGGAGGAGGTTGATAAGCACAATGGGAAATTCACAAGGCTTGAAATGGCATTGGGGAATTATGATGTCTCTTATTTTGACAATGATAATGAACAACAGCCACCTCTCTAGGTGGATTATCCACTTGAAGTATGATGGCGAGTGAGCTATTTATTTGAAGAGAAACACAACTCAAGGAGTTGTTATGGTTATGTTTTTCAGTTTATGCTTTCTATTAGTTCATATTTTATTTTCAATTTGAAATATAATAATGTTATCCACAATAATTTTAACAGAAAATTTTTGAAGTTATGCTACTGGTCTAGTTTCCCAAGCGGAAAATCGATAGCCAATTTTTTTTTAGTTATATATATTTTCTTACTCGTGTTAGTTTTTGTAGAATCGAATGTGTTCTAGCCATGAAAATTGGTGGAGAGGCTAGAATACATGAAATTTCCAAAACCCATAAATCATTTCTCGAAATTCCACCTAGAGATGGCTTAATTAGATTATTAGCCTATTTTTAAATATTTCCTAAGTCTAAACTTAGGGAATATGGTTAATTAATCATAATTAATTAATTCAAGGTGATAATTCTCTAGAAACTCACACGGATCAACTCCGAGATGATCCTAGCCCATGATTAAGTTTTAATATCAGTCATTGGTGCTCCAACAGAGGATTATAAGAATAAGTCGATGGTCACTTGGAGAATACACCTGAGACACTTGGAGAATTCGATTTTCCAAAGTACCAGTAGTCAGTTGTTAGAGAGTTCGAGCTTCATTGAGGAAGCAAAGACAGTGAGTGGCAGGGACAGTGAGGCTAGGGGAAGTCTTCCAGATATAGTGAGTGAATTTACAGAGAGGTAGAAGAACCACAGTGAGGCTGATGTAGGGGCTATGTAGAAGCATCTAGAGGGCATTTCGATTTTGCTACAGAGAATCCGAGTTTCAATTCCAGAGGCTAGGAAGGGGTTCCAAAAGGTCGGAGAGACAGTTTCTCAGCCATTGGAAAACATGACGGATACAGGAGCAGTTGATTCAGGTTGTGTGTGGGAAGGAACTACGCTAGGGTGACGCAGTCTTGTGCAGAGGCAGTTTGGACGACTCACTTGGAGCTCCAATCAGAGCCTAGATTTTCCTATGGGGTGAGGAAAATTCCTCAGCGATTTTTTGCCAATATTTTTCTCTGTACGATTTCTAGATTTAGCATCCAGATTATTGAACTCATATTTTCTCACTGCATAATAATAAAACCCTATCTTGTTGCATCAGTTTTCCCAATTTGGGTTTTTCTTGGAACATTTGTCCAAAAATAACAGTGTCATTTTTATGTGTGTATGTGTGTGTGCTAAAATTTTCTCATTTTCCAGCACAATCATTTTCCATAGTTTTATTTGTGAAAATCAAAATGTGAATTATTTGATATTTTTCGTAGAAAACTACAAATAAATTGTTAAATAAATTAACAATTAGGAGAATATTTTTTAGTTTTTATGATAGATGAAGTTTTCACAACTCAATATAAAAAGCCTTACTTTGTAAAAAAAAAAATCGTGGTCCTTTTTTCTTTGAATTTTTTCTAAGCATTTTTATTATTACCTAAAATGTTCCTCACAACCGTAGCTTTCCAAAGTGTAGTTTCTTGCTGAATTTGGCCATCTAAAAATTAATATATGGCTCTTGCAAGTTAGCACTTGATAATCGTTGATTTTTCCCTAGATTAATTCTGGATCGTTTATCTGCAGCCTTATATTTTGAAGAGCTTATAATGTTTTTTCTTCCCATAATTTTTATTTAATGCTATAGAAAAAATGGAATGTGGAGCCCAAAACCCAAAGTTTCCATATTGACCATTTATCTAGGACCTCCAAAAAATATAGACATCTAGAATTTGGGAAATATTAGATGTCATACAATGTGAAAAGTCTACCTACATACCTCCAAAAAATCCAAACATTTGGAATTTGGGAAATATTCTATGTCGTGTAATGTGAAAGGTCTACCCACATACCTCCAAAAAATCGAAACATTTGGAACTTGGGAAATATTAGATGTCATGCAATGTGAAAGGTCTACCCACATGCCTCCAAAAAATCAAGACATATGTAATTCAAGAAATACTAGATGTGATATCTCTAGAAAATCAAATCAAATAAATACAATTAAAATTAAAATGAATTAGATTATATCTAGGACCAAATTTATTTGGGTCCAAATGTACGAGGGACATCCATCATCCTGGACACTTGGAAAATCTTGCATACACCCTAAGAGTCTTTCCCCCATTAAGAGCACACTATGACTAAGTACCTACTCAAAACATGTAAGACAATAGGATTTTTAAGTTTGCTTCAATGCTCAATTAAAACCATGTGTATACTTCAAGGTTGGCATAAAGAAGTCACATGGGGAATAATGACGTCACTTTGCATCATTATTATAATAATATTAAAAATTATTACTTATATATTTAAAAAGAAATGTTGGCGTGGTAAAAATTCAAGGATAAAAGAAAATTAAGATATTATAAGGGATAATCAACCCTAATCTTGAATATTAAAAAAGAAAAGAACATAAATATTGTTAAAATAAAAACTCTCACGATTTCCATAGTGAAATAGTGTGTTGGACAATGCTTGAAATATCGTGATTCCAATGAATTTGACATTTTTTTTCAAAGAAATGGATATGAGAGCTTTTATTAAAAAATAAAGTTCAAATCTGACCCAGAACTATTACATTTCTTCAAAATTACCAATAATCCTTGCAGGTTTGAGATTGAGCATGAAGGCTCAATCACATCCCTCAAGTGATTACCCCATGTTACAAAAAATCCAATCCCTTTCCAACTAAAACAATTCCAAAATAATCCTAAGATCCAAATACATGTACATTGCATTTTCACTACTATTTTATTAATTTTGACTCACTTATTATCTTCTTTGGCGAAATATTTTTTCCCTTCTTCCCCACTTGAATCCAACCTCCTTTTTTTGTTGTGTCTGAAGGATCTCCCTTCAATGACTAAGCATTGTAGTCTTTAGTTTCTTCCTTGTCTGCCTAATCTTCCCCAAAAATTACTTTTTTGGTTTTTTCCCTTGAGATTCAGAGGGGGGTCTGACTTTCATTGGAGTATGTCGTGCTTCCATTATTGCTTCCACTTTAGCAAGAAAACCCTTGTTGAAATTCATATCAACACATATTTGAAAATAAGTGGTTTTATAAAAAAAAATAGATTATTGGTTGCGGCAATAAAACTTCCCCAATGCATTACCAATGGAAGATAACATTGGGACGTTCCAAATATGTAGGTGAAGGTTCAGAAGCCTTACCCAAACAGGTGTCATGGAGATTGATGTTGTAACTAGATCAAAGGTGGGAGACCAGGGCTATATGACAAGGCCAACACTACCCCAAAACCAAGTGTTGAATTCACAAATATTATGATTATCCTCAATATTGTCGAAAACAATAATAAAAATAACTCGAGCCAAGGGGTAAATATTTAGATCATCAGTCAAAAGGGGTTTCCATGTCGTTAGAAATCCATTTGTAGAGATCGGTCAATTGCATCCAAAACTAGTTAAATCTACAGACCAAACCCTGATTTAAAGATTTTTTTCACAGTTGAAAGCATCCTCTTTCAAAGGAACATTAAGGGTCGGAGCTTCTTGAACAATTGGAAGAATAGATCTGGATTTCAACATGGCATTGTACGAAACCAAGCCTTGAGCTACCATTCCTTCAATAGAAATGGATTTCTTCTTTGAACCACTAGAATTCACCATTGATCAGTGAGCTACAGAAACCCTAGCTGACATTCATCTCTCTCACGATTTTTCAAATTTGCCATTTTTTAACATTAAAAGGGTTGAAGATTAAAAAAACTTCATCATAAAATGTCATACACATTAAAACACAATTTTAAAATATTTATCAGCTTAGATCTATCTTAACTTCAAATCTACCAAGCAATGAGAGGGATCAAATATCTTGAGATACAAACCTCTTTTAGTGTGATAAAAAGATATTTGATGATCCAAACTTAAACAATAATGCAACAGAATATAGATATAACCATAAATACAGATTTGCAGTAGAAATAACAATTCATTTCATTAATATCAAAGAACTAAAATATTCTTACATACAGAATGGAAATAAACTAGCTTGGGCGATGGAAGCTTATCTCTAAGAAGAAATGTGGCAGCTACATTCCTTTTGATTATGTTACAATGTGGCTCAAAGGTATATTTATTATTTCCAAAGCAATGGAAAACTGTAAACATCCAAAAACCTAACCCTAGGAGATGAAGCACCAAAATTGTGGGCCTCGTTTGGGTAAATTGGTACATCAACTTCCCAGGGTCGTAACTTCAGCACACGATCTTTGTTAGGCTATCATAATACCTTATTTCAAAGAACTAAAAGAGGAGGCCGAAAAGAAATAGGTAATCTAATTTGAGACTTTTTTGGTCTCTCCATTTTCCCTAAAAATGTATTTTAGTTCCTCAAAACGGCTCCGGAAGCTTAAGACCCAAAAAGCTGCCAAAAGTAGTAAGTTGTGCTACAATTAAGGAAATTGTAAAGAAACAATGGTGGGAGTCCAAGTGGAATAGGCGGGTGGCCACCAATATCCACATGGATCATTTGATCCCTCTCGGTGCTTGGTAGATTCAAAGTTAAGTTGGATCTAGGTTTGATTAAATTTAAATATAACGATCTAACATGAACATATTCTCCATACTTGCCTCTCGACAAAATTATTTACATAAGCATTCTTATCTTTTTAATATTTTTTTACATTATTCATTTATTTATTTTCATTACCTATGCAATTATATAAAAACTAAAACACATATTTTTATTTCCATATTACTACATTAAATTATTAATACAAAATCTCTTTATAGAGAAATTATATTTATTATGCCAATATACATGTTTATTTTGGAATAGGAATTCTAGAACTTTAATTTAATTATCAATAATTATTAGGTGGATGGTAGGGATTTAGCCTCCACGGAATATTCTATATCCATCTTAACTCTGGATCTACCAAGTGCAAAGAGGGATCAATTCTCTTTTCACTCTAAAAGAGGTTTGCATCTCAAGAGATTTGATCCCTCTCTACCCTTGGTAGATTTGGATTTAATATGGCTATAAGTTTGTTTAATTCCCCCCTTTAAATATGTTATATTCCACATGAATACCATGGTTTCTCATAAACCTCATGTTGAAAATGACAACAAGAAATCTTGAAAATGGCATCAAGAAGGATTTTAATTTAATTTTCCCTTGATTAAATTAGAATAAAATTGAAATTTCACATCACATGACATCTTGTACGAGTTAATTAGGTAAGGATGACTTAGTTTGTTCAGTTAATTCGAGTTGAGGGTCAAACTAGAAGCATGTAGAGTGTCTCATACATTATAGGAGCTCTGGTTGAGTTTATTTTGAGTTGTAATTAATTAACTCAGATTATCTGAGTTAAATTCAGTTTAGCTAGTTCTAACTCATGGAGAAATTAAAGAGAGGTCAAAGTGTGAAAATTGGATTTAATTCATATGCAGTGATCAATCAGATAACTGATAATTCGCTCATAAATAACTCATGCATGTCGGTTCTGAGAAAGACCTAGTTGAGATTGAAGCTCAAGGGAAGTGTATTATCACTTGTATAATTATCCAAATTGTACAAGTGGTGCATGTATTCAGAGGAAGGCCCCTAATGGATTGTGAATTTCCCTATTTAATAGGGCCTAATTACCCAAGTAAATTGCACTAGCCATAAATTGGTTAAGTATTGAACCAGGATTCTCTAGGAATCATTGAGACATATAGAGAGTGCAGAGGTTGCTCAGCTTGGAGAAATTTCAAATGCATTGTAATATTCTCATGTTCTTTGGCTTATGTAATATACAAATAGTGGGGTTTTTAGCTGAGGATTTTCCTAGATAAATCTTTGTGTTGTGTGATTTAAATTCTTTCTCTTTCATGTTTTTTGATTTCAAGATCTAAATTGGTTTCCGCAATTGGTAGAGTAGATTCAAGTATAATGTTTTAGCATATTACAATTATCAGTTGAATATACGTGGATTTTCTACATGGTACCAGAGCAGTAATCACTCTAGAATAGAAGAATATGAGTTTATTCTATGCGGGTGAATTGAATTTGCAGATCTACTCTTCAGGGCTAGCAACAGGATCAAGATGTCTTTCTCTGGATTGAGACTTGAATATGCCCTTGAGGGTAGCTCTAATTACATAGCTTCAAGGGACGGGATGGAAGCAATTTTAGAAGAAAATGGGCTAAATCAATTCATAGAAAATGATATTCCTAATCCCGCAACAACAAATGCTCAATATCTAGTGGCATGGAAGAAGAACATAGCAAAGGCAAGAAGGATTATGTTTGAAGGTGTTTGAGATCATATTGTCTCGAACTTCCATGGAAAGGAAACTCCATATGCTATGTGGAAGGCCTTAACATATCTTTTTCAGAACAACATCGACCACAGGAAGTTGGCGCTGAAGAAAAAGCTCACAAAAATCAAGATGGAGGAGGGAGACACAATACCAAAGTACTTGACCAAGTTTACCCAATGTCAGGATGATCTTGGAAGTATTGGTGTTACCATTGCTAAGGATAATCTGGTGAGCCTAGCAATTCTAGGCCTTCCCAAGAGTTGGCACAGCTACAAGGATTCAGTAAATGGGAGGGAGAAGCTACCAGAGTGGGAGTGATTGTGGTCCGACTTGGTGCAGGAAGAGATTAGGAGAAACACCAAAGACAGGACCTCTTCCAAAGAAGAGGACTTTTCATTAGTCAGTAAAGGAAAGAAATCCAAGGGAAATAAGTCCCAAGGAAAAGAGGCCAAGAAGAAAGAATTGTCCAACATCAAGTGTTTTCATTGTCACGAGTTTAGACATTATGCCACGAAATGTCCACAGAAGAAGGAAAGCAAGAAGGAGCCTGTAGTAGCAGCAGCAGGTGAAGCTCTAGCTTCATAGTTCAAACTTGATTTCACTCTCATTGCATGCATGGAAAGAACTATAATGGGATGCATATCGTATCTCGACACCGGTGCCTCGTTCCATATGACAGAGTATAAATATCTCTTCAATGAATTGGAGGAGAAATACCTCAAGCAGAACATAGAGTTTGGAGATGATGGGAGGTATAGTGTGACTGACATTAGTACTGTTACCTTTCAAAGGGAGTTTGGCTACCCTCTCAGACTCACAGATGTGTTGTTTTTTCCAAGACTAAAGAACAATCTTGTTTCCGTAGTGGTATTGGAATACAATGGCTATGATGTGATATTTAGCAAAGGAAAGGTTTTCCTTAAACACATCACCATGGGAGGGGTGAAGTAGATTGGTGTGCGAGTCAAGAACCTGTATGCTCTCGAGGTCGAAGATGCATGAAAAGCTTTGAGGAGTAAGGAAAATGGTAGAGGCTTGGTGGTTGAGAGGGAGCATGAATTACCTCTCAACATGCAACCTTAGAAGAAGCCTCAGAAAGTTGTGGAGCATCCACAATTGGAGAAGCGGAGAGGAGACCAAGTGGAGGAATCCACTCAATCAGACACCTCCAATAGGGGGGAATTTCGAGCCAAGTGGGCAGAGGTAACACAAGAAGCCATACCTCCGAGTGAGAGGTGGGGCGATGTGAAGCCATAGTCCCAAGAATGCATAAATATGGGCAGGGTCCATTGAGGTGTTTTTTCCTCATGGATCATTACCTTGCTATGGGGGCCCACAGTGTACAGTAACATGATGGATCAATGACAGTTGATGTAGTCAGATGCTAGAGTGATAGATGCAGAGACTAGCAGTAGTCGAATACTAGGGAGCACAGTGCAGAGTTGGCAGCACTGCAAATGGCACAGTGCAAAGTCAACAACGATACAGAGTTTTCAATAAACAATGCAGTAGCTAGTAGTAGTCAAAGACTCGGGTGACAGATGCATCATACTGATCACAGTTGATTCAATTTTTAGGATGCTTTTCAGTTTTAGAAGTTGTAATAGTAACAACACCAGAGAGAAGTGTTGCAGGAAGAACATTCCAAAGGTATCGAGTCGGGATAGAGTTGAATTCTTTTCTTTTTGAGAGGGAGCGTTGAAAATGGAAACAAGAAATCTTGAAAATGGCATCAAGAAGGATTTTAATCTAATTTTCCCTTGATTAAATTAGAATAAAATTGTAATTCGACATCACATGGCAGCTTGTACGAGTTAACTAAGTTAGGATGACTTAGTTGGTTCAGTTAATTTGAGTTAATTAAGTTGGGATGACTTAGTTGGTTCAGTTAACTGGTTCAGTAAAATTTACCATAACTACCCAACAAAAATTAATAACAATAATAATAATAATGTATAATTTTTATTTTTATTATTTTAGTTTGAAGTTGTTTTTATTTTAACATAGTGTTATTTTTATTTTATTTTGACCGAGTCAAAATATTTACATGACATCAATTTCACATGGTTCAGGTTCAACAATGATTAGGTTATGTTTGAGTCCGAATTTTTTGATGAGGTTTGGATGAGGTTCATCAAACCTCAACATTTTTTTAAGTTTTGCCAAAATTCAACGAACCTTGTGACATAGCATGACATTCATCAAACCTCAACATTTTTTTAAGTTTTGCCAAAATTCGACGAACCTTGTGACATAGCATGACATTACATTACAACATCTCTATCATACTGGGTTGGAGAGCACCTCTGGACACAATTATTTACACTAGTATGGATCCATCGTAAATCTAAATCTACCAAGAACTAAGAGAGATCAAATCTCTTAAGCCCCCAAAAGATCAAATCTCTTGAAATGCAAATCTCTTTTAGAGTGAAGAGATTTGACTCCTCTGGAGACTAGATAAATCTAGATTGATTTAATTATTGATTATAATCATAATTATAAATATAATTATTAATTTTATGTTTTTTATTTTATTTTATTTTTGTTAATAATAATTTCCTTGCTTTTAAAAATTTAAGAAAATAAATTTAATTTAAATGAAAATTACAGCCTATCATTAGCCCCATTATATGATAAAAATAATATATATTGAAAAATAAAATTAATTTCATATACTATTTTAAGCATTTGAAATAAATTTCCATTTTTAAATTCTTTTCTCCTCCTTAACAAGGACTTTGGGTTAAAAAGTGAGAGAAAACCTCCTTATATTGACTTCGTGTTTGAAGTTTGGCTCATTCCAATGTTCCATGTGGACACCATTGCTTTCAGGACATCTCCATTCAAATTTGCTTTCGGAATCTTTGACTTTTAAATCATTTTGTCTCTCAGTACAGTACAATGTTGGTTCTCAAAAAACATTATTTTCTAACCAGTGTTGATTTTAGTTTTCTCAGCATTTACATGGTAGCTATTCAGATCACATATGGTGGGTGCAGCATTAATTTATTGACTTTGGTGATGGCTGGGATCAAGTTGGATTAAAAAATAAATAAAATCTAAGAAAACCAAATTTGGATTCTTATTTGAATTTATGAATTTACCAAAAAGCTTTAAAAAACACTTTTTACACCATAATAAAACCATATCAAAATTTGATTTTCTAAAACAATTTCATAACAAAAATCTAATTTTCACAAGGATCTCCATGGATGTATAAACAAAGCCTTTTCTGTGATATCATAAAGCACAAATATTATAACATCTAATTTTCACAAGCATCTCCACGGATGTATAAACAGAGGCCTTTCTGTGATATCATAAAGCACAAATATTAGGACAACATCTAATTTTCACAAGGATCTCCATGGATGTATAATCAGAGGCCTTTCTGTGATATCATAAAGCACAAATATTATGACAACACCTAATTTTCACAAGGATCTCCATGGATGTATAATCAGAGGCCTTCCTTTCTGTGATATCATAAAACACAAAGATGGGCATGTAGCTGTAGGCCACTAATTAATGGAAAGTGACCCACATTCAATTTGTTAATGGGTACCTGATGTTAGGTGTGCATGTGCTGGTGCTGTACCAAATGAGTTTAATAATTGTGTGTTGGGCTCCAGCTTTATAACCCAACAAAATTGCATTCACATGACATTGACATGACAGAAATGTTTTGACAAAAGGTACTAAATGTATGGTCACGTTCATCCTGCTAGAGGTATGCAAAACCCTGTAATCATTCAACACACTTTTCCTTTGGACTCCATGGAAATATATTATGAGACCTCCGTGTGAAACTGACAGAATCTAGCCAAGTTGAGAGAGCCTTAATTACGGGTGGGTGCCCTTAAGTTTGTGGGGTTAATCAAAGGGTGAGAGCTGAGAAAAAAATACCATTCAGATAACAAAGAGCCATTCTCTGCAAGTAAGAAAATAGATTTCCCAAGCATGAACATGTACAAGAAAATTTATCATCAAATTTCCCATTTGCAGGAGATGTTGTTTACAGTGCTGTGCATTTAATGCAACCCACAGAAACACATAATATATATTTTGTAGGGTCGCTTCAGGAAAAACTGTGAATGCTTGTGAAATTCTCACAAAGCATTCTACATTTTTTTCAAAAAGCAATATCACAAATTTTGTATTATTGCTTCTGGAAAAATTGTGAAGGCTTGTGAAAATCTCACAAAAGGCTTGTGAAAATCTCACAAAACATTCTACATTATTTTCCAAAAAACATCACAAATTTCAAACTGTGAAAACCTACACTCTCAAACACACAATATAATTCTTATTCAATCCAAGATCAAAAAAAGAAGATAGTAGATCTGGCATTTCAAGTCTCTCCCAGTAATAAAATTGTATTATGAAAACATGAAATTTGCACAATGATATATGTGTGGGTCATCCCTGAAATCTAAGGTCCATTACAGTGAAAACTCCTCACTGAGCCATCATCGGATTCTATGCGAATCTCACAGTCTGCAGAGGCCTGAACATGGTGAGTGAAGAAATGCAGAACTCGAACACGTCCTGCCATCTTGAGTTTGGTATTGATGGGCAGAACCCCAACTCCAACTGTATCTGGATTTCTGGCAGAACCCACAGCAGCAGCAACCAGGAAGGGCTGAACAGAGAGCGTTACAGCCATGAATCTCGAGCTCTGTGCCATCACTCTCCCTGCAGGGAGGACCATGAATCCAATTTGGTCACCGCGGTAATTCAAATCCAGATTGCTGTCGTAATAGTTGAAGGTTCCCCTGTTGGGATTCTTCACAGTCAAATACACAGAAATGGTGAAATTCACTGTAGATTCCTCTGCACTCGGATTCAAACCAGTGGCAGAGGAAGCAGAGGAAACATGGAAATTGGGTAGCTGCACAGCATTGATAATGATGTTGGGATCCTTTGCCTTGAACAGAGAAAAGAAGAGAATGAGCATTATGATGACAATAAACACCACAAATATTGCGCCCACCACACAAGATGCAAAGTTGCTGGATCGGTTTGGAGGCCCGTCCTTCATTCTCATTTCGCCTGCGTGCCTGTAATCATAAAATCCACCTAATTCTAATGGCAGCTGCCAAGGCTTCAAGATCTGTTGCCAAAAGTCATGAATCTACCATTGCAGAACATGAATCAACTGTTGGGATCCCTGCAACATTTCACGCTCAGCCTCAAAAATACACGGAATCGTCCTCCTCCAGGCGCCCGACGCACACTCTCCCTCCCTCGCCAATCCTCTTTTCTGTCATAATTCTGCTAACAAATAATACCCAGTAGAAATTAGTTTTGGTAGACATACACCTCCATACATGTTTCTAAGCCAGATAAGACACTTTAAGCATAACAGTAAAGGCAGTATGAAAGAGAGAGTTGTATTGGTCTTTCTAAGCCAGATAAGACACTTTAAGCATAACAGTAAAGCCAGTATGAAAAGGAATGAGTTGTATTGGTCAAATACCACAGACACATTCCACTCAAAATGATAAAAATGATAATAATGACTGCCTGGAAATATTAAAAAATTAACTTTTTGTTGTTTTCAATGCTATGACATTCAAAATTCACCCTATTTTCAAAAGCTATTTATGTTAAATGTTTATGAAAAGTCCAAAAGGTCTTACTATTCATCCTATTGTTTTTGTTTCCTAGTGGTTTATCTATCTTGCTTTTTTCTTTTGAAAATAAAATCTAGCAGGAATTTTTGTAAATCTAGATTATCGCTGTCAAACATCAAGATTTTGGGTAGTCCAGAGGTTTTTCATGATGCTGAATCCATTTCTACTATCTAAAACATGATTCAAACACTACTACTGCTAGATTTTTTGAAATTTGTTTGCCCATATTTCAACCATTTTTGACCAGCAAAACAATTCTTCTACTTCACTAGACTTGTCCTTTGTTTTCTGATAAAATCTATTAATTAACCATATAAATAAATTTAAATATAAAATATTTAAAATATATTAATATTATAAAATTAAAATTCATATTTTATATAATTTATTAATGTATCTATTTTTAAATTATAAATATTAAATGATTAATATATTTTTAAGAAGTAAATGATAATGTATGCAAATCATGATTAACATAAAATTCAATAATTGCTCTCATTTATTTATTAGTGAAATATTTTACAAATCCAATTCATCATATCATTAATCCTCACATATAAATCATATTTGTATTGATAATGGTGTATTTATAGTTTATATGTTGTAGTTTAATTTTTTTTAAAGTTTTGACTTTTTTCTAAGTGTATTTTTGTTTCAATATTGCTTTAAATTTGGTAGAGATTTATAAAAATCACAAGTTTATCTGCATAGTAATTTATATAATCTATTTAATTATATTTAGGGTTTTGAATCTATACATACATTGAAAAAGAGATTTTAACTAATGAAAAATCACAATCTTACTCAAAATTGTCATATTGCAAAATTCCAACAAAAACAGGTCAAAAAAATAAAATAAACAACACTTCTTTTTAATACCATATTAAACATTCTTGAATGTGTGACTATCAAGATAGTGGGGGTGATGTCCCACTTGGCCAGAGGATCGAGGGATGTTGCAACATTCCCCTATGATAAATTTATGGCTATGATATATGACATACAAACCACCAATCAATCTAGCCACACCATGGAAGTTATATATTTGGACTTGAGTTGTACACCATGCATTTTGCTCATCAATTGGGCTCCCCCTCATGTGGTTCCATTGTGAGGAAGGATTTCACCCATGGCTCTAAGCCCACATCCACATTTCGAGCTCAGTCTTGAGGCAATTGGAGAGAAGGGAAACTCTATATTTTATCCTGCATGGAACGAGAATGTTTCTACATGTTTCTATCTACAACCATGCACTGTTGTGCGTTGGCCTACTAAAAAACTACATTCTAAATTAGGTACTTCACAATTCAAGGGAGTTGCTCCACTCTTTGGTCTACGGCATCACAATGAACTTCATAATCTTGGTATTCTATGTAGAATTGTTATTATTCAATACTCACTATCCTCCTGTAGGTTGGTTAGCTCATTAATAGTTTTATGTCTAGACTATTCTCCATTCTTGGACCCACCCTCTCTCCTATTATTTGGCCCCTTTGTGCCTTTTCTATGCTTCCCCACCTTCAATCCTCTATTTGCTCCATCTCGTCGCATGCTCAGCCACTCACAATCTTTCTTCTTCATTTTTTGCCTGCACTAACCTTTATTTTTTCCCTCTCCCTTCTCGTTGACACAACCATCGACTCTTATTGGCTATTCTTTTTTCGGTATGACTATCTTCCTAATGGTCAAGTTACGTGGTGTTCTTCCCGGTTCTCTGAATCTCTACTTCTCTTTCATCTCTTATTCGATCCTTTCCTATCCTCTAACCCTTATTCCATGCCTTGTTAATGAGCTTAGGGTCATAGGGGCATCGCCTATTACCCAGAGCAGGCCCACAAGGATAGTACATGTAGAGATCATCGACTAGAGAAATTTGTCTCTCACTTTTGTGACCTCACACAATGGCCCATTCAGGAAGAGCTAACTTGTGTCAAGGGAAAAACTTACTCTCATAGACTTAACCTCTCAGATACAAAGGTTCTTACTAAGTTGGCAGATTGGATTCCAGATACAAGGCATACTAGAGGCAATTTCAATTAATATATGCATACATTTGATCTCTACCGACACATGAAGTTTCTACTCAGGTGCACTCTCTTGGATCGACATGAGTGCCATGTAGATATTCTTCATTCCCTTGAACATCTACATCGACATATGAAAGACTTAGATCAACAAATAGAGTGTATTACACAACATCTCGACACCCCCTCCTCAGTGGGAGGAACTTCTAGAGATAACAAAGAGCTCATCCAAGTCGCTGCCATAGACTCTAATCCTTATACCTAGTTTTTTATCATGTCTATGCTCTATTGGTCTTGTGTTCCTGTTGGGTTTCTACATTGCTACTTATAACAAACTCTTAGTTTTCATATGTTAAATTTATTTCTCCCAATACTCATTTACCTCTCATTTATGTAGAAAAAGTTAATTTTTGGATTTGGTCTAATCTCCCCAATAAACAATTAACTTAAACTTTTCAATTTTACCTTATATTTTCATTTTTAAAATAATACAATTTACCAAAATATATATATATATATATATATATACCATATTAAATATTATTTAACAAAAATTTAAACACCTAAAATCATATATTATTAATACTTTTCATCCTAAAATGGACCCTCTCTACTTAATAAAATATAACTTGCCATTACAAAAAAATCTTAATGTATATATTTGTTTTTCTCCATCCTCATATCTTCAATTTTTCGTTTTCTATATTGATCACTCCATTTTCTTAATTATATTCATTCTTATTTATCACATTATTTTCAATATATTTGCAAACTAACATTTGTTTCATAGTATTTTTCTAACCTAAATCTTTTGAACTTTCACTTTTTACCTCATACCAAGTTTAAGATCCATAAAACATATCCTATTCACAATCAAATATTGAGAGTAATTGTGATGAACATACTGAATTTTTAAACAAAGCTAAGAAGGTAATAGAATTACTATTAATCACTTATGTATTATAATTATGTTTTAACATTTATTTTAATAAAAAAATTTGCATAATTTAAAAGAGAAAGTGAATAATTAATATAAATAAATATATATAGAGTATTATTTAGAATTATTTTATATATTAATAAAAATATTACTGGACTTGCAATGTTCGGTCTCAATTTTCTTCAAGAGAAACCAAATCTGTTAAATATAGATAAAAGTTTGAATAATACAAAACAATAATAACTAATATTGAGAAACTACTAACAACTACCATAAACTAAACTATAAAAAGTAAAACAACTTCTAAGTGGTGAAGCATAACATCAAGAGTTAGATAAAGTATCTGGGGTTGGGTCTTGAGCACTTGTTCCAACTGGTGCAGGGGGTTTCAGTTCACATTGTAGATTACTTTCAAGATGAGCAAGTCGAACATCCAAACTAGCAAGACAAGAGCATTAGTAACGTTGCACCCAGTAATTTCATTCAGAGAAGAAATTATATCATTGTGATCTTCATGTTTCTCCTTCAGGACATTACCTAGGAATGTCTTCATTTGCTAGTGGAGGGTAATGTAGTTCACGTTTTGGCTCCATCTTCCCTTGGTGTGTATATGGTTAGGAACCCAAATGGCTACCTCAGCTTGAATTTCTGACTTAGAGTAGTCTTGTTAGACAATGGTGGTCAAGGCTTCGAGCTAGCGAATTTCCTCCTAAATTTCAGTGGGGGTGGTAGAGTGGAAAATAGATACAACATCTTAGGATTGAGCTTAGGTGAATGAACATCCTTGAGGACCCCTGCCCCTAGACCCCCTAGGATACTGTTATTTTTTTCAGGGCATACTGTACCAAAAAAAAAATGGATATGATAGAGTTCTTTCCCACAATGCCTAGAAACCCCAAGAGTTGGAGAAGAAGGGACCAAATCGAAGGATAAACCAAAGAACCCCAGAATTCCACAAAGGTATGTGGTGGCTACCAAAAGAAAACAAATGGTGAGGGAGGGAAGATAAGAATCTCCTAACTAGGTCCAACAACCACTGGGGTTCAACGATATTCAAACCACAACTCTCCTTCGTTGAGCTCAGATATTGCATGTTAACTCCCACCAAATAAAAGAATGGTCAGAGAGGGAATTAGAAAAATAAGAGGAGTTGGAAATACATAAAATTATCGAGTAGTGGTTGACCTTCCAAACCAGAGTCAGTGTAGTCATGGGAGCTTGTAGCTTGTAGCCACAACCTGCTATTGTAGTGATAAGAACCTTAGTTTCCATCAACGCCCCATGAGTTGAACCCATTGCATGCCAACAACACTTCCCATTATCATTGTGCAGGGTCAGTGCATGGGAAAAAGAGCCTCATCCCTGAAAGTCAGGTGACCACAAAAATAAATGCATATCAATCCATGACCTTGGAAAAAAATTATTGCTTGAGCCATAAGGGAAAACCACAAAACCTGTCATAACCCTGTGTTTTCTCCGTCAAAGGCAAGTCCCCATTGTGATTCTCGCAAGGGAATTGTCCCACTTGTAGCAGAGTGAGGTCTTAACATACCTGAAAAGTAGGAGAGCGAGGTGTCTCATTTTAGAGCGTTCAAGCAAAATGTTGCCTGTCATAAAGATGAAGGGTGGTAAATGCTATTCACATGCGTGTTGCATGGGGTGGATTGGCCACGCCACCCCACCTCTTAAATTTGATGGGAGGAGACAGGGTAGCAGACTCCCTCCCCCACCTACAACATCCCAAATTCCAACACCCCGATCAAGGAAAATAATCAATATTCTTATAAAAAATAATATAATATAATTAATCATACATATATAGATAAAGTTTACAAAACAATAAATATAAATAGGTTAGATATTCATATTAATTTTACTCTTTCTTTTTCCACAAAGAAAAATTCAATTAATGATTGCCATATTATAAGTATTTTGTAAACTCTAAGTTTCCAAATTCAAATCCTAGTAAATAAACCCAAAAAAATCATAATATTTTTTTCAAAATTTCTTTCAAAAATTTATATAATACTTTTTTCAAACTTTTATATAATATTTTAATAAAAAATTTAAAATTTTTTAAAAATACTTTAAATTATATTACACTAAACTTTATATATATAAATAATTAATTTTAAGTTTCTCCAACTTTGACATGTATCTATTTAAGGTATGAATTTAAAATATGTATATTTCTTGTAGGAAGAACATGAGAAATATACATATTTTAAATTCATACCTTAAATAGATACATGTGAGAAAATTAAATTTAAAAAAAAAATGTATATATATATATATATAATTTATTTATTTATATTTTAAAATTATAAAATAAAACCATTAATATAGAGTTTGTTTATTTATTTAATAGTTAATTTATATTGAAAAAATAATAATATGTAAATAAAGTATGTTTATATTGAAAAAATAATAATATGTAAATAAAGTATGTGTTTAATTTGTATTTTTATTTATTTATTGTGAACTAATATAATTGATAATTGGGTTAGGCTTATATTTGTATGATGCAAGGTCCAATTATTGGGTCAGATTCATTTTTGTGTAATATGAGATTGATTTTGACTGTTATCATTACAATCAAGATAATCTTTAAATACACCAATGTCGTCTTTCACATTGCACGATAATTAGGACAAGCTCATACTCTAATCGTATGGGGTCGATTATGATCGTTACCACTATAATCATTATAACCTCTAGATACACCAATGTAGCCCCTCACACTGTACAATATACTCATTAGGGGTTTGAATTAGCTACATCACAAAGACTTCCTTAAAAAGGGTATAACCAAGTAATCTACACTTGGGGCATGTTTAACCTATTACTATTATTATAAATTAAAGAATAATTGTTTTTCTTAGCTTCATTTAAAACAGTTTATATATATATATATATATATATTGGAATGTCTATGTTATTTTCATATACAATTGCATAAAACACTCAATTGTATTCACATCAAATATTTTTACAATATAAATACATGACTCGTTTCTCAAGATAGAGAAACTAGGTTGATTGCACAATGAACTAGTTATCTCAAGCACAACCAATCTAGGAACTATCTTTTTGAGCAAATATCTCTCAAACCAACTCGTAAACAATATGAATAAAGTCCTTCTCAAACTAAGTATCACACCTAAGGCAAGTAGGAGTTATATACTCCAACACTCCCCCTTAATAACTAATATTCTTAATCTCGATCAAAAAAATCTATCTATGGTACAACTTGGAATTTAGAAGCATTACCAAAATGTTGATGTCCATATAAAGGAACAAACATCCACCAAAATGCATGGGTATCTAGCTACTACAACTCCCGATGTATTAGGATGTCCTTCATGTACATGGTTCATTCAACAATTATATCTTCATATATGTACATGTACCTTTAGCCCCCCCTACATCACCATCATTACCATCCTGGGTTTTCTTGACTTATTCATAATCAAGCTATGGGTTTTATCATATTACTCTGAACCATGATCTTGTTTTTCTCGGCCTATCCTCAACCATGCTCTGGGTTTGGTCAGCATACCTTCAATGATGCTCTCAATGCTCCTCATCAAACTCCCAAGGAACAACAACACTCTATAGGAATCCCTTTCCATATGTTAATTATCTCTTGCAAGCCTCATCACATCCTCATGTGGTTTCTTCTTATCATGAACAATGCATTAACTAGTTTTGGATAACCACAAACCATCACAACAAATGGTTTCTAACTTACTGGAAAACTTCCTTTATCAGGGCAAGTGGTTATGTATTTCCTTAAGCCTTGAACTACAAAGTGGTTTTTAGATTACTACAAACTACATAGGGGTACACATGCCCCATCAGGGTTACATCATGATTGGTATAGGTACATATATTAGAAACTCTTCCCATGGGGATATCAAGTAAATACTCAAACATTTTCTAGGACCACTATATCAACTCAAACATGATAACATGTGGCTCACATTACAATATAAAATTTAGTCTATTCCACACACTTACAAAATTTCACTCACACAAATTTTACCTTCATTTTCCACCATCATCCAATCTCCATTTTTTCCATAACCAATATCCTTTGCTACCATAGCACTTCCATAGGAACTAGAACCATTACATGTTTTTCTTGGATCAAGCTCCAAATATTTCTCTGTTGTATTCAATACCTCTTTTTCCTCCTTACTTCAAACTCATCATTCCACTCCAAAAATTTAGCCTACAATCAACATTTGGTTTTCTCAAGAAAAAATAATGCAAGTCACTTCCTCCTCAGAAAGTTTCCATGTTCCTTCCTTCATATGAAGAATTGTAATAATGTACAAACTGGAAACCAATCATATCACTAATATCTTAGATCGATTGTGAACCTTAATTTTGTGCTCCAAGTCCTAACATCAATATACCCATGATGATTGATTAATTAACCATCCACGGACCTACTTCCATCTACCAAGATACATGGTTGCATTAGTTGTAATCTCTAGTTACTTAGGAAAGTAGTCTAGATATAGGATGTATCCATCTAAGTCTTGCATTTTCTGCACACATGTCAATCAAGACTTATAGTGCACTACACAATAAGAAGTTTAAGGAGCAAAACTCCTAGTTAGAACTCATTTAAGGTTACAACACTTCTTACTATGCAGAGTCAAAAATGATTTCTACATCACAAAAATATTGCAACACTAAATTCATCATAAGTAATTCATGACTCACATGGTCTTACTCATCTTGGAATCATATACAAATGTGATGTCTTTTTTTATGTCTTCAACCTTTGTTTCTTCCACATTTCTATTCAATCTGTGTCTTGGATTTCCATATTCCTAACCTATAATTTTTTATTGGTTAAAGTAGCCAACCCTAACAAAAACATATTCTAACAAATCCTACAATAAAAATACATCGATCCATGGTCAACCCAATAACTTCGGCTTGTAGCACTTCCTTTCAAATACTATAAATATACTCTCTTTATGTAATGCAACCTCAACTTTGCAACGACTTGATAGTGTGCCTTTTCCCACAGTAGTCACTGAAAGAAAATTATTTGTATTAATATCAAACTTCACCTCTATTTGAGGGACTCCTCGGAGGCAAGAGGAATTCCATCCAATTAAAAACTATGAAGAAATTTGTTTTCCTTGACAAATTCTCACTCACCTTACAAAGCATTGATCTCACACTTGTCTAGCCATCAACAACTATAGAAAACACCTAAAATTTTGAGGTTGGTAGTGTACCTAGAAAACACCTAAAATTTTGAGGTTGGTAGTGTACCTAGTGTTCCAAGGAATGAGTTTCGTCATTACACCACCATTGATTTCCAGCCCGAGCCACAACAAAGTAAAATCAAGAAGTATGACTTCTCTAATAGCACCTAGGTCACAACAACACAAGCATACTTGAACTTTGACAAGCTTTGACCCTCCTTTGAAGATAAAAAAAATGTGAATCCACACATCCCAATCGCAACCATAGCAAATCCTAGTACTACTCCCAGAGTTGGTGGCTTCAACACAATATGAAACTCCACAATGGTGTTAGACATCATATCCATGGAAAAATCTTCCTCGGCCTTGACTCATTCATGAATCAGAACGGTAGTGTCACCACAATCAGATGCAAGAGCCCTCTCGGTGCACCACCCATATATTTTCAGTAAACTTCTACACTATTACGAGAAATGGCGTGTGCAGCATAGCTCTCATTGAATATGTTGCAGGAGCACGATCAAACCCAATTATCAGTCAAAAATAAAAATCTGTCACTATACCAGAAATGGGAAATGGAAACGAGAACGATATGAGAAACGTAGTTTGTAGGTTTCGCATACAAGAAACGAGGAGAGACAAAAAAAAAAAAAATATTAAAGATGAACAATATAAACAAAGAATTAATCATAAACATCCAATTTTTTTTCTTATATAATTGTAAAGATGCGAAATGTGAAAAGGAAGTGCTTTTATGGAAGATTAGAGAAGCCAAAAAATGAGGTCGTACAAATCACTAGCAGTAGCCAAATAGTACAGGAAGCTTGGAATGTGAAGAAGGAGAAAAATTTGAGCAGGCTTGCAAAGATAAAAAATGAACCTTCAGTTCTTTTCCAACGAGAATGGCTCACTGAAGCAAAGTCTTTGAAGGCCCAAATGGTATCAGAAATTTCATCTGCAAGGAAATTGAATGAAGAATGCAAGAAGGCTAAGAAAGAATTGAGAGAACTTGGACATAAGGACGATGATTATAAAAATAATTTGGAGGATACTGTTTTGCATTTGAAAAAACAAATTCAAGCGAGATCTTCAGAATTAGAGACAACCAATAAAGTTATGAAATTGGAAAAGGATTTGCTTTTATCATAGATCATAGCAACCAAAAAGGAGACAGATGAGATTACTAAAATTAGCCAAATGGTAGAGGAAACTTAGAATGTGGAGATGGTAGAGAGCTACGGCAGGGAATAAAAGAATAAGAAAAAGAAAAGAAATTTGTACTTGTTCACAATAAAATTGACAATGGCGCTGAAGCTAACTCGTTGGGGCGTGAAGATTCTCTTCTTAGGAGTGGCTACAATCTGTGCCTTGATGAGTGATGAGTTTTTTCTCCTCTGTTGCATAAATCCTTGAAAAATAATGGGCAGATACAAGCTAAAAAAAAAGGAAATTGGTTTGCATGGGTTTTTGCGCAGTTGAAAAAGGAAAGGTCAACACAACTAGTACTAAACTGGTTGTATATAGAAATATAACTTCAACAATTGGAATTGGAACTAAGCTGGAGTTAACCAAAATTTAGAAACTAAAAATTGAACTAAAATTTACAAGAGTATGGAAATGAACTCCAGAAATAGAGAAGAAACAGTGTCCATTTCGTAAGAAACCATTTCTAGCAACTAAAAACGAAAAGGACCGTGGAAGATCATGTTTCCTATCTCGTTTGGTTTCTTTAGCAGTTTCTCCAAGAAACGATATTCATCATCCCGTTTCTGGTAACTAGGAAGTCTCACACATATGCAAGTCTATGGTCTCTCAACTTATTAAACCACGAAAGCCTACAACTCTTTCCCGATCTTCGTTCTCTTTGATGCTATCAGGTTCTAGTTCTATGGTCCATATTGTGAGACCAATTCCTTAAGCTTCACATCCTCAATGAGGCTATAATGTCCTCTGGCAAGAAGCCTAGAATGCACCCCATCTATAGAATTTTCTCTCCATATTGACAACATACGATGGGTAACCCAAATCTTCTTACAGCGCCAGGATGCTCCTCTATGTGGTTTAATGTAACAACAAAACACACCACAACACAAGCTAAAATAGCACCCTGTCTACTCTCCATTTTCTTGGGCCCTCCAGGGAAGGTCCCAATCCTTCTCTCTTTCCAGATTAGAATTTGCATAAAACACTAAATTATATTCACATCAAATATTGTTTCAATATAAATCCATGACCCATTTTTCAATATAAAGAAAGAATATCGATCCTAAAATCAAATAGTTGAGGAAATATCTCAACCACACATCAATATAGGAACTATTTTATTGAGTAAATATCTCTCAAAACCAATGAGATGTAACCAACTCCTAAACAATCGTAAAAAACTCCTTCTTGTAGTGCATCTAATACCTAATTCAATTTTTTAATCATAGGATTTGAGAAGACCTTGGCAAACCCTGGTTTCTAAAAATGTTGGAAAACCCTGGTCGAAAAAGCCCTGAATTCAAGGGGTCATCGCGGTCTTTATGATATTGTCTGTGAGGTTATTTTTCATTTTCAGGTTGTTACTTGGTGTTTTATTCAAAGGGTGTGCCCACTTATGTGTATTTTTATTGTGTCTTCCTTAGGTGCCATTTTTCATTGACATTTTTTTGGTGTGGTTTGGATTTATGCGGGTTTTTAGGACTATATGGGCCCCTCCTATCTCCATTCTTTCTAGGTTTTTTGAATGGTTTTTCTCTTTCTCACCACGGGGCTTCATTGTATACTTTTTTTTTGTCGCTTCCTTTCTCCATGTCACTTGTTTCATTGGATTCTGCCTTGGGTGAGGAGAAAGGGGGTCTTGGGGTGACACCCGGTTCTATGGCCGAAAATGTCTTGGGAATGCCTAATGCCCCTCCTTCCTATTCCAAGGTTTCTCAGATTAAAAATTCTTTGACCCCAAAAGCATTGATACGTGGTGCTGAGAAACCATTGTTATCTTTAGGTGGTGATGTTGATATCAACAGGGTCTCGATTTTATCAATGTGTGTTATTATGGGTAGATTCCAGTACATCTCCCTCTCAAGACCTCATATGAGTTATTAGGTTACTATGCACTCGAATCCATTGCTGGGTTACCGCCCTACCTTCAACTTGCTTACAAACAATTGGATTCATTTTCACTTTCTAGATGAAAGTGACCTCCTCATTGTCTTGTAGTGTGCCTAAGTTGTCAGTAGAAGTTATTAGTGGTTACAATGGTGCCAAGTTGGGTTTAACCCACTTACTGACAAACCCATATCAAGTTATTTGTGGTTTAAAATGGTAGTTTTTCCATTGGAACTCTAGACAAGGAAAATTGTGATGAAGGTGGCTAATTGCATTGGCATTAGGGGAATTTTGAGGTCTAAAATGGGCCTCATAAGAAAAATGTACAACAAAAATAAACTTTATAACAACCAATAGGATTCAAGATGATGATGTCAACCATGGGGGATGATTCACCATTTTTTAAATAAAAGGGTAAAAATATTAAAAAATAATAAATAATAAAACTACTTTTTCAACTCGTATTTTCAACTTATCTCCCAAAATTTTTAGTCAAATTTCAAGTGGGAGTACTCGTTGGATGCGAAATTTAATTCCTCATCCAAGGAGTACCCATGTTGCATACTTTCGATGAACTCTACTACACGAAAAATGAGATATACATAAAAAAACGTGATTGTAATCACGTTTTTTTATGTATTTCTCATTTTTCATGTAGTAGGACCCATCGAAAGTATGAAACATGGGTACTCCTTGAATGGGGAATTAAATTTCGCATCCAACGAGTACTCCCGCTCGAAATTTGAGTAAAAAATTTGGGAGATAAAGTAGTTTTATTTTCCCTCTAAAATTTGATGATGTCATCAAATCTTATTAGATTTTTTCCACTATTATTTTATAATTTCCTTAGGAGGCCCATTTTAGACCTCAAAATTCCCCTAATGGAGATTTATTTATTTTGATAACATGTCCTTGGAAAACTTTGACAAGTGAATTTTGTGGGTGTTGGTTGAGATAGATATTGCTAAGTGTCTTCCTACTAAAATTGAGATAGCTTTGGGGTATGTGTCTTTCACATAACACCTGGTATTTTGGAAAATCCCCTTTAGATGATCAATTTTCCATAACATGGGCCATCTCAAGGCGACATGTAGCTTATCAGGGTCGAGGGGTTTTCCAAACCCTAGTCAGGGAGTTAAGGCTAGGTTTTCACCTAAGTGTAATCTCAATGCTTATGATTGTGTCCTTATGAGTAATGCTACTAATAGTTGAAGGAAGGTCAATATTAGTTGGTCATCCCTTGGTCTTGAGGCAACGGTGCCAAACCTTCCTAGGGTTTATGAAGGAAACCTGTCGGATGAACTTAGGGTCCACTGCAATGGGTCTATACATATGGTTGATAACACTAAGGGGGTCCTGATGGTGGTGAGCCGATTTTATTATCCTTCGGATTCTGCGGAAAATGTGGTCTTATCATCTGCTGGAGGGGTTGACTCCTCGTCAAACGTTGAAGGCTCGTGTGAATCACTTCAACAACTCTCCTCTGGATCAATTCTCTCTTCACCTCCTCTCGGTATTTCTCAGCCTCTGTTGGATGCATTATTCAATAAGATTATTCAGTCTCTCTCAACTGATGACATTGTATTATTGGATAGCATTGTTAATTCTTCCCGTAAGCCCTCGCCCAACACATCCTTTGTTCCTTGTTGTTTATCCCCTTCAGACACACACTCTGAAATTATTCCTCCCTCAACATGGGCTCCCTCTCCTTCCATCTCCCGACATTTAAATTCGACCCATCCCATTAACCCCATCTTGAGCTCCTCTAGTACTCCCAGATCCACCCTTTTTATGACTTGTATTACTAATAACTAGTCCTCCTCTTTTGGATTCTCTACTACTTCGAAGGTCTGGTCTCTCACCCTGATTAACCCTAAGTTGCAAGAAGGCCCCAGGAGGGGGTCTTTGAGTATTGAACACCATGGTTTCTCTATCTTAAGAAATCAATAATGTATTTATATTATAACAATATTTGATGTGTGTTGGGGTAGGGTCTCCCAAAGGCTATGAACTTTGTCCATTTTTGTATTTTTTAGTCTAACGCAGGGGTTTTGGGGTGGGTCCCCAAGGGTCCGCAAACCAAGGTTTGCGAACCATTGGATATGTAGATTAAATCGCTATAAATAGATGAACCTTTTTTTAGTCATAGGTAGGAATGAATAGAGATTGATGCGAAGTACAAACTATTAGATCTGTGGTAGGGTTGTTTGGGTTAGGACTCTTGTTGGCTGTGTGCACGGAGATCCTCTGTCTTGTTGTGTGCGGACCCTGCTGGCTATGTGCGCAGGTGGTAATTTGGGGAATGTAAGAGGATTTTTGGGTAATGATATAGACGTGCAGAAGTATTGTGGATATCTGATGTTATCTAGATCTGTCATGTTATGGTTGATGCGGACTTGAGTTATATGATGATGTATCTGTTAGTAAGCTGCGAACTGTCTGCATTATGGTAAATGTATCTATGATCTGTTAATTCGCTGCAAATATACTATTATGTGATTATAGCTAATAGTACACACATGGATGCGAGCCTATTGTTTAGATCTGATAAACTGTATTATGGTTATTTATTGAAACTCCTATGAATGACCTCTGGCTATATAGATCTGATAATTGCGGACCAGCTTGACTTACCTGCTCTCTTCCAGGGTGTAGAAACCTAGTTCTAGCACCCTCCCATACTTCTTCGGGTGAGACTTTGGCCTGCGCAAGTAGGTCACTGCCAAAAAAGTTCAAGAATTCGCAGTAAAAGAAAACTGAAGTAAGAAGTTGACCACCGAAGAGTGGAAGAACAAGTATATTTTGCACGGAGATCTACGAGATCTTCTTTGTAACAATTGTGATCGAGCTCCAGGAGTGGCTTGCAAGGATGGTTGAGTTTCAGAAGTGTTGGAAAGACGAGCGGATCACACAGTGGACCCCAAAACGGATCCTAAAGCTAGAAGAGACCGACAACACCATTACTCACACGGTAGATCACTAGGTGGACATTGTGATAGGAGGATTTTTGACTGAATTTGCAATCGACCAATTCGTATCCTACTCAGAAGCGGAGCAGAGGTTCTTCAAAGGTTTCTGTGGTAAGTTTTTGAAAAATTTTCCATTACTGATTAAGGTCTTATTGTGCGAAAAAAGCATTTTGTGTAGCCATACAAAGTGAATGAGCTCCGACCAGAGCGAGGGAACAATGCGCAATGGTAAGTACTATATAACTAACCAAGAGGGGGATAAATCTATCTACAGTCCAGTAAGAAATTTTGCTATGCATAGCCCTCTGTCGACGCCACCGTCGAACCCTCATAGGGGTAAAAACTCACCTCCACCCCCACCGAAAGACAATATGGTTGCGCACATGAAGCTACCTACCTTCAAAGGCATGGGTGACGAGGACATGGATCGGTTCTGGTTTGTCGCAGGATCAATATGGACTGTGCATAACGTAGTAAGCGATGCGGTGAAATGGGCGCAGTTACCCCTTGCTTTTGAAGGGAGAGCCCTGGACTGGTACATGGGATACATTGACCAACATGCGAATGAAAATATTGAGGAAATTAAGAATGTGTTAAAACAACAGTTCAAGAAACCTAAGTCCTACTCTTAAATAATAAATGACTTGAAGGACTTCAAGAAAAGACCGTCTGAGTCTGTATGGGAAGAAGATCAGTGATTAAAGAAGGAGGATTCCAGTATGATGACAGGCAACACACAAAGTGGTTCATTTCTATGTTGCTGCCCCACCTGCGCGTACCTATGGGTCACCAAGACATTGAAACACAGGAGAAGGCCTTGGTGGTTGCCATGAAACTGGAAGTTGTGCCAATAGATGATACCCAGTTTGGATTACAACAGATACAAGGCCAGCTAGAATCAATACACATGGAGATTCAGAATCTACAAAAGGAGCGAGTGGCGGAGGCTAGCCCCGAAATATGGTGCATACGATGCAGGGTGAATGGGCATACCAAAGATAACTACCCACTGCTTGCAGACTACATCCAGGCCGGGGGACCCATTATGCTATGCCCTAGGGAAGTTGCAGGACCAAGTGGGCCGACGATATGGTGTGGTGACTACCGCGTTGCTGGGCTGCATGATACAAACCACTGCCCCTGCCTTGCCACATATATACCAGAAGTAAAACAGTAGTGGTGCAGGTTTTGTAGGTCTGTAGGACATGACGAACAGAACTACTGAATGTATGATCTGATGATCAACCGGGGAAACCTATATAGGGTACAGTTGAAAGTTGGAACCCTCATCACCTAGATCCCTTGCAGGTATATAAGGATCCCCGACCAAGGGCAGGGGAGGGGCACGAGGAGGAAGCACATGTAGGGTTAGAGGCCAATTAATCTGCTATAATTTTGGGGAAATAGGTCACTTTGCGAGGGACTGTACGAACCCAACTCGGCAATCCTGCAGATATTGCAGACAGTTGGACCATGTGATCAAGGACTGCCCGATTCTGATGGCCAAGGTACAGGAAAAGAAATATACTCCTACACATAATGCACAACGGGTGAAGGCGGAACCTCATGAAGAGGAACCGAGCATTAATGTAATAACACACAGCAGTATGGCCACCGGACGGTCTGCGGAAAGAGCTGAGACAAAGTCTCTGATCCATAAAGCAGCTACTAAACCGGAAGGTGTGGGCTTCCAGAAGGAGAAGGATACCTCTGTCGCAGCTCGGGAAGACTGTACTCAAAACGAGACATCGACTCCAAACAGTGGAATCGAAGATGAGGTCAAACCATTCTTGCAGGCATGCATGAAGCTGTTGCGCAATCAGCAGGCTGTAGAAAACCTCCAAGCCCTACTCGACGGTTGCACTGGAAAAGCATACCCAGTCACGAAGATTAAGGATGTGCACAAACTTTACAAGAAGAAGAGACACACTGGCCACAAAATTTGATTAACTGCGCAGATTGGTGATTATGAGATGGACCAGGTAATTATAGACCTAGGATCAGATGCGAATATACTACCTAAGCAGACTTGGAAACAAATGGGAGAACCTCAATTGGAATGGTCTACTATCCAGTTGCGCATGGATAATCAACAGAAGATCATACCATTGGGGAGATTGTCAAAGATGGTCGTAGATATCGTCGGGGCTGAGGTACGAGCTGAATTTGAAGTCATTTAGATTGTAGAAGATGTAAACCCTTACCCAACACTCCTAGGATTGGATTGGGCCACTGATATGGGTGGAATTATCAACTTGAAGAAATGAAGCATGGTGTTTGAAAGAGAGGGAACTTGGGTGATTGTACCACTAGACCCTGTAGAAGGAGAAAGGTACACCGAGCCAGCACGTGAGGAAGATGGGATGGATCACATCTATAAGCTAAATGTGAAGGACTAAGACTGGATCAACCCTACGGCAGACTGTATGCCTTTCTGGGAGAAGGAAAACGAATGCGTCTCTGACTCTGATGAAGAATTAGAAAATTGGAAAAACCGACTGCAGGAAATATCTACATTACGCTGCCTACGAATTACTAGGGACTTCCAGTATATATCTTCCGAGGTAAGAGAATTACCCTGCTTTGATGGCTCTGGTAGTATAAAGGAATTTTTGGGAACCTTCAAAGCTAAGGTTCCCAAAGAATGAAGGCTATGGGCTCTTAACCAGGATATGTGCGCAACACTGGAAAAATCGTGGGACACACATAAGGGGCGTTCCAGGAATGGGAGGAATGTCGAGATATGATGGTACTACGGTTTGAACCTCCAACTGATGTGCGCATCAAGCGATTCTAGGGCCCAGGAAATCCACGCGAACACTTGTTTTCTTGGATGGAGCAATGGTGTGATTGTACTATAGAAGAATTGGTTCACTTGTTTATTCATGATTTGGGACCAATTCTCGCTACCTGGTATCTCGATGCGGAGCTACGTCAGCACACCTACCAGTGGACAACCATAAGAGATGAATTCTTTGGGACATTTGGGTTAACAGGAGGATTGGAGGTGCTTGAGGAAGCTCTGCAGACTCTCGACACTGTTGTGATTGGTGAATCCAGCCCCGACACAGTAAGAGGAGGACCCGCATGGGAAACACAGATTCAAGATAATGTTGAGCTTCACAAGGCCACCATGGAATATTGTGATCCGCACAACGTCTCGATCATAGCATCATGGGAGGAACGCATAGTTGCGGGACCTCCGATACATAAGGCGGCTAGTATGAAACCACTAAAACCACGAAGCGTTAACATCAATACGCCAATACCACCCAAGTGGGTTACAATTGGGAACTTCTGGGATGATGGGACAACAGGAAAGATTACGAAACTAATCATGGAGTATCGAGATAAGTGTTCAGGACCTAAGAAGGTCATGGGGAACTTGGGCAGTATGCACGTCACCCTCAACTTAGATGCGTGACCGGAAGAATAGAAACTTTATCATACGCAGAGGGCAAGGGAGGAGATCAGTAATACACTCATCGCACCAGTCACACAGGTAAAGCCGACGACTATGAAGCTGTTGCACAAGATCTTAGGACATATGGGCTACTATATAAAATCCAGTCGGGGATACGCACTGATCACTAAAATTTTGAAAACACTGCTTAAGCATGATATTTCATTCAATTGGGATGACGTGCGCCAAAAGAGCTTTGAAAAATTGAGGAACAGGATGGTTGCTTCCCCTATTCTCACTTCCCTCGATCAGGCGACGATATTTTCATAAGGATACTTCAGGAATCGCCCGTGCATAAGGTAGTACACAGTTTGGCACCAAGGACAGTAATCACACAATCACATGTACTAGTCAGGAAATCTCAGGTGCGAGACACAATTATGCCACCACGGAGAGGGAAGGGTTGGCCCTAACCGATGAGCTACAGAAGTATCAGTGTCCTTTGTTAGGATGCCACTATAAGATGATTACAGATAATTCGGTTTTAGAACGCCTGAGGAATATGATTGTGTTAGGGGGGGGGGAGTCTGCAGGTGGCTACTACTTCAGGAATATGATGTTGAAATCATCGTCAAGCCAGGAAAGTTGAGTACAGAGTGGGATCACTTGTCTCGAATTGAGACGGGCGAGGAAGGATTGCCTGATACACAGTTGTTCACTAGTAGGATTGTGGATGCGCATTTTACCGAGATCTCTCTGTTCCTGACCACAGGCATAGTACCTGTAGAATATTCGATACGACAAAAGAAAGAGTTGGTGCATCGAGCAGTGGAATTTATCATCATCGCACCTCATGAAGTACTACGCAATGATGACCTGAAGTATGTAAACTACGAAGACATAATAAGGGGTCACTGCATAGGTAAGACGATGGCGTAAGAGGTCTTGAATGCTGGGATATGGCAACAAAGAATTTTAGTTGGAAGTAATCCCAACAGAGCGACGTCGGAGTGCATGGAACGTGGGAGGATTGCTCAGAGCACGGGGGTACGTGGGGATCGCAAGGGTACGTTGAGCGCAAAACCGGGTGCGAAAACTAGCCGTTGAAATAGTAAAATTGGGTAAAAACAACAAATTACCGTTGGATGGAGCAGGGAGCAGGTATTTAATGCGGCGATTTTGGGAGATTTTTTATTGTTTACTTGATGGGAAGTTTCGTGTGAAGTCTACCCTACCTTTGGGCAGTACCCAAGGCTATAAAATAGGTGAGATAGATTAGACACATGTTCCATATTGCTTAAATAGCTTGTACTTATCATGGTTGTCCTAGACGAAGTTGTGCTATAAGAAATAATGTGCCGCTAGCATCTCGTTCATGCCTGAGTAGCTTTCCCCCTCTGACAGTAGCAATCTGGAGTTCATATTTCGCGCCAGAATGATGGCCACAAACCCTGCCGAATTCTCGGAGACAGTAACCTCAGTAGACCAAGACACTAAGGAAGTGGTGGAAGTTGAATTCGAAGTCGAAGAAATCCTCTCCACACCCAGCCCTACCACCAAGAAATAAAAAGAGAAATCTCAGGG
Organism: Pinus albicaulis; assembly: GCA_034641835.2. Classification (NCBI taxonomy): domain Eukaryota; kingdom Viridiplantae; phylum Streptophyta; class Pinopsida; order Pinales; family Pinaceae; genus Pinus; species Pinus albicaulis. Next base: position 754,174,892 of record CM076580.1, read on the forward strand.
CTCAGGCAAGCCCCTGAGGCCTACGAAATGGGTTGCAAGAAAGCCCTATACCTCCCCGAAAAACGTTAAATCCTCGAGGGCTGCTTAGGAGGAGGCCCAGCCCGCCAAGCCGATCAATTGGCTGCCCCCCTTCATGCGACCATGAAGGGCATCAAAATGCACGCCAAAGAACCTCGATGGCTTGATCACCTACCTGCAGATTCCGCTGACCCCAAGGGAGGTCCCCATCATAGGTGAACCTTTTGGTCGCCTTCATGATGTTAAGTTTGACAATCATGATTTGGCACAACCTTAAAGCCTTCCCTGAGCTCACACCTAAATTATACCTTGATATAGTTCATGGCGTCAATGGGGTCAAGGTTGTCCCCCAACGCTGGGTACATGGTTTGGCTGGGTCCGGGCTCCTAAATCTGCTTAGGATGCCCCACTTTTGACACTACAATGTAACAGACAAGATCACATGACAATTGCTCGCACTAATTCATGACGGATGCCTGTGGATCCAGGACATGATCCCCATTGACGTTGGCCTCGTGCATTGGATTACTGGTCTCCCCATGAGCAGACCGAACCCCCTGGAATGCATGGGTAAGAAATATGATGCAGAGACTGCTGAGTTCATGCACCAAAAGTATCATGTGGACCATAACACTCGGGATTTATCATCAAGACCATCAGTGACCAAGGTACGCAGTTGGGCACCATGCTGTTAGCATGTAAAATGATGAGGAAGTGTCAGGTCACCTCTGTTCCAACCTATTTCATTCGGTTAGCCAGACAATGTGCGAAAGGGGTATGTTTTAACTGGGCACAGTATTTGTGCGACGAGTTTCTAACCAACGTTCGTGAGTCCCAGGAGCAGGGTCACACCTTTTGTTACTCTTGGTTATTGTTTCTTATAGCATTGGTTGCTTGGGAAGCTCCTACAAAGTCCATCCTCCCTGAGATTACCCCGAAAATGTGCAAAGGGGTTCCCTATGCACACTTATGGGATTCCATGGATTCGCAACAGCTCGAGGACAACCAGGTGTTATGGGTCCTCTTTCAGAGTAGTGTGGCTGCAGCTATTAACTCCCGACCACCATTGTCCCCTGCCATGTATGAAAGATACAAGGGAATTACTGAATTTCAAATCACTCTGCACAATGTTCAAATCAGAGCACACAAAAGAGAAAGCCTGGACTTCTCTTCCTTACATGGTGATGGATGAAGAAATTGACAACGTCATTGCGCTTTGGCCCCCTAACTAGAAAATTGGCTTCAAAACTAGCGTGAAGGGCGTTGGAAGCACCAACACATCCCAAATCAAACCCCCTGTCACCATCTCGAATATCAGAGGTACGCCCAAGAGTACCAGACAAGACACTGGTGCGGTCACCCAAAAGGATGCACAACAGTAGAAGGACGTCGAGGTGGAGACCCAAACGGACTCACAGACTGGTTTGGGTATAGAAGGTCGGGATACAGGTAGACTTGCCTCCCCTTGCGGCATGAAGCGGACAAGCGAGCTGGTCAGAACACCCCGCAAAAAGAAACGATCTCAACAAGCGGAACGGGACGAAACAATCAGATTAACTGATGGAGACCTGGAACAAATTGCTGATGCAGTCACTATGGCCGCAGAAGACAAATGGGCTTCCATATAAGAACAACAGCGGGCTGCGGTCGACACAATTCAGGTTGAGCTGCGAGTGCTAAAATTAAAGGCAGACACATTGCAGATTAGTGCAACCCCAGTACGCCCACCCTCCACTGTCAGTAGCGCAGCACTAGTTACAAATGACAACCGTCTCTATTCTCTCCCTGGCACAGCTCTGGTGCTTAGTCCACCCAACCTGGGACTTCAAATCCAAGCTAGTGCAATAGTCCAGCTGAACTTAGCTTAGCTCCCTCATGAGGCCTTGCAGGGTCTCCACACTACTGTATTTAAGGAAATCCACCATCAAGACCAACAAGTGCACCAACAGATTGGCGTAGCTGAACAGGCCATCCTTGAAAATAATGTTGAGGTGTGTCTCGCCATCGCAAAGCACACAGAACTCGAAGACACGATTCACCGACTTTGCGCAGATGTTCCCGCAAAGATCTCGACTTCAGCCACCCCTCAGGAAAAAGTAGAAAGACTGGTCGTAGCACTCAAGGCCTCCTGGGATGAAGTTCAGATTGTCAAGACACACATGAAGTAGCAGATCGCAAATCTGCAGGCTAAGTTACAGCCTGAAACACCTCCAGAGGTCTGGGCCCAGCGAACTGCGCTAGTCACCGCAGCTACGAATGTCATCATAGGGCAGATTGCGCAGGGATCCCAGCTACTGGAGATCGCATGCAGCTATGGACTAAGGTCCAACGTGATCCAATATTGCGAGGGATAAATAAAGACCTGCAACAAAAAGAATAAGAGTTCGAGACAATCGAAGCCACCTTACCCACTCTAGTACCTGCTCAACGCTTGCAACGACTACGCGCCAGCCAAGCGCTCCAAGAGGATATTGATGACCTTCGACAAAAGAAGAATATCCTTGGTGACCGACTGAATCCGTGGGCTGATGAAGCTCTCAAAATTTCACAGGATGCGGATGTTGCTATCAAGAAACTAAACCAAACTTTGGAAAGTGTCACTGCCGCGATTGAAGGACCATTGTCCGATAAGTTGGTCGAAATTGCACAGAATGCAGTTGTCCAAAGTGAAGGCATCCTGCCTCCATTAGCTGAGGTGATCAGAGTATTGTAAGCGCAGGTTGAAGCCCCATCGGCATAGTGACTCAGGACGAGTCACAAGATTATGTTGGGGGACAGTTGGATCAAGGTCTCCCAAATGCTATGAATTTTGTCCATTTTTGTATAATTTTGTATTGTTTAGTCTAACGCAGGGGTTTTGGGATGGGTCAAAGCCCATAATGCATTGTAAATGGGTCAAGGGTAGACCAAGAATCCGCAAACCACAGTTTGCAGACCATTGGATGCGTAGGCTAAATTGCTATAAATAGATGAAACTTTTTTTAGTCATAGGTAGGAATGAATAGAGATTGATGCAAAGTACGAACTATTAGATATGTGGTAGGGTTGTTTGGGTTAGGAGTCCTGTTGGTTGTGTGCATGGAGATCCTCTGTCCTGCTGTGTGCGGACCCTGCTAGTTGTGTGCGCAGGTGGTAATTTTGGGAATGTAAGAGGATTTTTGGGTAATGATATAGACGTGCGGAAGTATTGTGGATATCTGTTGTTATCTAGATTTGTCATGTTATGGGTGATGCAGACTTGAGTTATATGATGGCGTATCTGTTAGTAAGCTGCAAAATGTCTGCGTTATGTAATTGTATCGGTGATCTATTAATCTGCTGTAAATATTATATTCTATGATTATAGCTAATAGTACGCACATGGATGCGAGCCTGTTGTTTAGATCTGATAAATTGTATTCTGGTTATTTATTGAAACTCCTGCGAACGACCTCTGGCTATATAGATCTGATAGTTGCGGACCGACTTGACTTACCTGCTCTCTCCTAGGGTGCGGAAACCTGGTTCCAGCACCCTCCCATACTGATTCAGGTGATACTTTGGCCTGCGCAAGTAGGTCACTGCTGAAAGGGCTAGTAGTATAGGGGTTTGTTTGCAAACCTTAACCTCCGAACCTGGGTTAGGACCCCTCGAGCCAACAATGTGAAAAAAATTGAGTTTTTGATGCATTTGAAATTGAAAATATATAATTTTATGGAACATGTATCTTATTTTTAATTAGAATTACATAAAACAATCAATTATATTCACCTCAAATATTGTTACAATATAAATACATGATTTATTTCTCAATATAGAGAAACTTTCTTCATCTCATAATCAACCAATTGAGTATATATCTCAACCACACACCAATATAGGAACTATCTTGTTGAGGAAATATCTCCCAAACCAACTATATTCAACCAAATCCTAAATAATAGAAGTAGGCTCCTTCTCGAACCGATTATCACACCTAAGACAAGTAAGAGTTATATACTCCAACAATCCCCCTTAATGACTACTTTTCTTGATCGCGTTTAACAAAGCCTATCTATGATCCAAAATGTTGATGTCCATATAAAGAGACAACCATCCACCAAAATGCACGGGTAACTAGCCACAACAATTGTTGGTCTACTGGGATGCCCTTCATGTACATGGCTCATTCAACAATCACATCTTCATATATGTATATGTACCTTTAACTCACCCTACATCACCATCACTATCATCTCGGGTTTTCTTGCCTTATCCATAAACATGCTATGGATTTTATCGTCTTACTCCCAATCATGCTTTGGGTTTTCTTGGATTACCGTCAACCATGCCATGGATTTGGTCACCTTAACATCAACCATGTTCTCAATGCTCTTGCATCAGACTCTTAAGGAACAAAAATACTACAGGAATCCCTATCTATATGTTCCTTGTCTCTCACAAAGATCATTACACCCTTATGTGGTTTTCACTTACCATGAACAATGTATTAAGTGGTTTTGGATAACTTCAAACCATCAGACTAAGTGGTTTCTGGCTTATCGAAAAATTCCTTTATCATGACAAGTGGTTTTTAATTTCCACAAACATTGAACTACAAGGTGGTTTTCAGATTACCACAAACTACACATGGGTACACATGCCTCATCAGGCTTACATCACAAATGAAGCAAGTAAATACTATTACAAACTCCACCTATAGAGATATCAATTAAATACTCAAGCATTTTCTAAGACCACTACAATATCAACTCAAACATGATATTATAGACTTGCTTACAATCACAATGTGTGAGCCACATTACACTATAATCTTGAAACCCAAATTTGGTGTCTTTATCTATGTCTTAACTTTGTTTCTTCCACATTTCCATTCAATATTTGTCTTGGATTTTAATATTATCCCACCTATAATTTGTTATTTGTTAAAGTATCCAATTCTAACAAAACATCTTCTAAAATCCCTGCAATAAAAATATTTGGATTCACATTCAGCCAAACAACTTCGGCTTGTAGTACTTCCTTTCAAATATTAAAACTATACTCCCTTTATATAATGTGACCTCAACTCTGCAACGAATGGATAGTGAAATCCTATTTCTTTCTAGTACCTTTTTCCACATCATTGATTGAAAGAATACAATTTATATAATATCAAACTTCACTTGTATTTGAGGGACTTCTTAGGGAGAAAAAGTAATTCCATCCAACTGAAAACTCTGAAGCAACTTGTTGTCCTTGACAATTCTCACTCGCCTTGCAAAACATTGATTTCACACTTGTCTATCCATTAACAATTATATAAAACACCTCACATTTTGAGGTTGGTAGTGGTTTTCAAGGGAATGATTTTTGTCATTACGCTACCAAGAGTTTCCAACCCCAATGACAAAATAGTAACAAGAAAAAGAAAAATGTTTCTAACATCACCCAGGTCACATCAACATAACAACACAAGCATACTTGGAATTTGAAAAGCTCTAACCCTCCTTTAAAGACATAAAAGACAACTTTCTCTAACCATGAATGCCCGCGTCCCAATCACAACCTCTAAAAATCCCACTACTACTCCTTGGGTTAGAAACTTCAACGTAATCTAGAACTCCACATTGGTGTTAGACATTGAATTCATGGAAAACTCCTCCTCGGCCTTGAATCCCTAATGGATTAGAAGGGAAGTGCCACCACCATCACTAACAATCAAATCAGGGCCACTACTTGGGCCATAGTTAAGAGCCTTCTCAATGCACCACCCATACTTCTATGTTACATTGCTGCATTGTCATGGTAAATCATATCACCTAGTTATTGGTCAAAAATAAATATCTATCACACATACACAAGCTTCTCAGTCCTTAACTTATTAAACAATCAAAGCCTACAACTCTTTCCTAAACTTCGTTCTTTTTTCTACTATCAGGTTCCAGTTCTATGGTCCATATTGTGAATCCAATTCCTTAATATTTTCATCCTCAACGAGCCTCCAATGGTCTCTAACAAAAATCCTAGATTGCACCCGCTCTAGGATTTTCTCTTCACGATCACAATATATGATGAGCAACCTAATTCTTCTTATAGTTAGAAGCTCCTCCTCTATGTGTTTTGATAGAAAAAAAATACACAATAACAAAGCTAAAATAACACACTATATACTCTCCATTTACTATGGCTTTCTCGTAGTCAAGCCCAATCTTGCTCTAATACCAAATTAAAATTTTATAAAATACTCATTTGTATTTACACCAAATATTGTTACAATACTAAAATATATGATTGATTTCTCAAGATATAGAAACTATCTTAATTGTACAATCAACTAGTGGGAGCAAGTATCTCAACCACACACCAATCTAGGAACTATCTTGTTGAGAAAATATCTCTCAAACCAACTAGTTATAACTAATTTTCACACGCAAGACAAGCATAAGTTTTATACTCCAACATATTTTCTAGGTACTTCATCTAGTTATAAAATAATTAGGTTAATATTTTTATTTTGATGGAATGCATGTCTCATTTTTAGGTCTAATGGTTAAGCACACATGTTTCCTCCTTAAAATTAGATTATTATTATTATTATTATTTTATTTTGTAAGCTGAAATTTTGTATTACCTCACAAAAACATTACATCCAACACATTATTCTCCATTCTATCGCCAACATATATTATGGAAGGTGGTCTCAATTTTCCCAATGGAAACTAGATGTTTTTTACCACCTAACTATAGAATAAGTAGTCAAAAATTTCAAGAGTCTTAACAACTAAAGCATAACAAGAGATTCTATAGCAAAAACAAAATACAAAAAACTGGCAAACATCATGAGAAAACTAGGAATTAGAGGAGGTAAGAATTGTCAGATCTTTCACACTAGATCTTGGAGGAGTTGATGTTGTAGTGATGCATGAGATATATCCCTCAATTTGAGCTAACCATAGGTCCATTCATTCCATAAAAAAAAAATTGTTTCGCTGCTCTCATTTCACATATTCCAAGCCTACAAAGACACTATATTTTTTTGCTTGCCTCCCATTAAGAACCCTGCCCAACAGGGTTTTCAATTTCCAATAAGGAGACAAGGCTTGGTACTATTTCTTTTTCCTTCCTAGGTGTGCCCAAGGTAATGAACCCACTGTCATATATCCTCAATGAGATTTGTATCAGAGAAGGATTTCCTATATCTTCTGATATGGTCTCCAGGTTTCCCATTTCAGTCCATATATCTGGGTGGAACTATAGCTTGAATGGTCTCAAAAACATTCTAGTTCTACTATTGGGCTCGAGTTCGACCCTAGGGACCATGTCCTCCCCCTTCCCCTTCTAATTCTCATCCGTTGCCTTTGAATGGTAGCTAACACACTACACCGACTTAACAAATAACCGACTTGAATACAAGAGGAAAACTACATACAGAAATGAGACAAAAGAACAAGAATCCACCAGGTAAGAAGGACGAGGCCCAATGGAGAACCAACACAACTTAGTCTATATAAATACCAACCCCCAGGGTGCAATTACAATGGAGCAAATAAACCCCGATAAGAAATGGTGAAGCACTAGCCCAACTTGTGTACAAAAGGTCGCTTTTCTGGCCCATGTAACTTAATTTCATATAAATCCAAACATCAATACGACCCACTTTTCCCAGACCATAAACCACCCAAAAGATTACATTCATGAAATCAGATAGTGGAATGAAATAAAACTTGGAATTCTAGGGAGCTGCAAAATACTCAGATCGATGAAATCACCAAAAGGTGAGTACAAGAAGCCACCTCAGTCCTTTGTGAGTTGTATCATCTTTGAGTGACTGAGCCACAACCTTGTCTTGCTTGTTCACGACTTGAATTTTGGACTTCCTTTCTGAGCATTGTCTCTTAAAGCTTCAAACAAAAATATCTTTCAACACAATTGGCAGAGGGTTTCCTTCTAGAGTAGTAAACTAGTGGGATACTTCTCATGGTTGCTCGAATGCTAGCATACTAGACTAGATTGGAACTATGATCAAACTCAGGACCAAATCCCACCCGAATAGCTGGCGAAGTCTCACATTTACAAGAAATAACCAAAATATCCACAAGGAAATTGCAGAGGCCTGTCAATCGTGTCCTTCTTATTCCTTTGGCTCTCCTCATGGATTTCGAGGGTTAATATCTTCGCATGCAATTACATGCATGGGGGTTGCCACTCCATCCCCTCTATTTATTTTTCTTGTGTTCAGAGGGTGGTGGGAGCATGGCCTCAAGTCGCCCAACTCCTCAATCATCACCCCCATCGGGGGTGATTATTATTATTATTTTTTATATGGTTTATGGACTTCGAAGGTCGGTAACCACTACATCTACATAATATATGTATTAGGAAGATTCACCCAAAGGGATCACTTCATGTCAGCTCAACTACTGAGCCTGATCCTGAGAGTGTCGAGAGAATTGAACCCATGACCTCTCAATTGCAAAGATTCTTTAACGACGAGCACTCGAGCAATTAAGCTAACTCTCAGGGCTAAGTTTATTACTATTATTATTATAAAAGAATTAGATACATATATTTTTTTTATGGGATGCATATCTCACTTTCTAGGCACTTTATCTTATTTCAAGGATAACACTTGGGATAAAATGGTAAATCCAGAGAGATATAAAATATGTACACTTTTGTAAAATTATATTTCTTTTCGATGTGATGCATATCTTAGTCTCCAAACACTTTCTTTCATTTCAAGAATAATACTTGGGATAAATTGATAATGTTATAATTTTGAAACTAAATTAACAAATTACAATTTCGATAATTAAACTAAACAATAATATCCCAAAAAACAAATTTATTCATATAACCTCTTACTTATAATTCATACATATAACCTCTTACTTATAATTCGTATTAAACCATTCACACTAACTCATCATAATAATTTAGTAATACCCAATTGGTTATTTGTTAACTAATTATTTAAAAAAATTTAAAGCCAATTGGAAAGAGTTATTGGTTGTGATATGAAATGATACTTAACGTGTTTAACCTAAGAGGCTTGATGGCCCTCTTAATAACGTAGTGGGAATGGTTCACATAATTTTGTTTGAATCCGTCACAATCTAAAGTCAGGTGATAGTGACATGACGTGGTTATATTCAGCGTTTTTTTGTTAATCATAATTCATGTTAGGTTTGTTTATGCACATTGGATCTCAATTTAGGTGGAGTGAAGAACCTTCTCCTACCCTAATTGCTTAAAAGTAAAAGCGCGAGTACGTGTTATGGGTCTACATGATAGAAATCGTCTTATACACAAATTTTCAATTTGGAAAGTACGAACCGCTCTTTTCATGTAGCATTAACTTGATTGACAATATTGGGAAGTATTTTGTTGTAACATAGGAAAGGAAAGAATAACTAAATTTAAATTTTAATATATTCGAAGAAAATTATATTAAATTTGTTTAAATTTGGTGGTGATTTTTAAGAATTATAATTTTAGTTTGTTTAATTGGTAAAGTTGAAGTGAATGTGTGTCGTATGTTGAATCTATTTATGCATTCAAAAACACATTTGAAAAAACAAGAAATTATGAGTTAAAAATCGTCAAATTTCAAGGAAAATGACATTTTGTCTATTAGTTAGACTTGAAAAAACAAGAAATTACGAGTCCAAAAATCATCAAATTTCAAGGAAAATGACATTTTGTCTATTAGTTAGACTTCACGGCCATTTAATATTTGGGGTTATATTAATTTTAAATTTTTTATATTTGATTTTATATTTTTGATAATTTAAGTTGAAAATTTTGATTTCAAATTTTGTTTGATTAAAGTTCAATTTCATTTTATTTGTTTTCACACATTGTTAAAAGGGTAGTTATCTTTTGACTTCCTTAGGTCTAGATCTTGCAAAGTGGAAGTGTTATATTCTTTTTCTTTTTAACTTCTTATTTTTATCCACATTCTTGGCTAATATAAGGGCTGTGGAGATTGAAACAATAACAATTGCATCGAACTATTTAAACTAAACAAAGGGGTTGGTTCCCCTACATGGTCCAAATTATCTTATCTATTTCTTGTCTTTGTCCCCATAGAAGGCCATTCAAGAAATGAATCAATTATGTAATAACATCCTCTCACATAGGTGAAGAAATTTCTTTTACTAGATCTGTAAGCTTGAATGCATATGCTTTCTTTCGCAAGTCATGTTTAATCCCCAAATCCCATGTTCCACTAGGTTTTTTATTTCCCTTTTCTTTCTAGAGAAACATTTTTCTCTTGGACTTCCTTCAACATATGGACATTCTCCAAACAAATTCTACACCTCAAATATATGTTCATGCACCTCAAAGGGATGACAAATCTACCAATGGATAAGTATATCCCCTCATTGGATGGGTGCATTCCAATGATGAGCGAAGATGATAGATAACATACTTATTTCTCCCTAGGCTAATCATGCAATTTCAAAAGTAAATGAGAGAGGAAAGGAAAGGGATACCTTATTCCTAATGGTTTTGTAGCGTATCCAATGATTCTTGTTAGTTTTAGCTCCAACTATGGTACATCACCAAATAAGCTACACAATCATTAAACAAGTAAAACCTTTCAAATTATTTCATAAAAAATTGATACAATCTTGCATGAATAACCCTTAAGTTGATAACTCAAGGTTATTTAGTTCAAAAAAATCGCATTAAAGATGTAAACTATATCCATTAAAATAGATATTATTAATCATAAAAATAATGATGATTACCTTGATATTTGTTGTTGTATTCCTAGCTCCAAGACCCAAGTCTTTCTTCTTAGACATAAGTTCACATTTGTTGAACAAGCATGATCTAGAACCATATCATAGTAAGATAACCAAGATTTCTCTCACTAAAGCTCTAATCACACCAAGGCTAATGCCCATAACTCACCAATTCCAACAAATTATAGACCAAGGACCCCTACTCAAATTTTCATAGCATAAGGACATTTGAATGTAGACTCCTTGTCTCTTACCTTTGGATCATTTCTTATTGATTCTTTAGGAGCTAAACCATACCTCATGGCATGTGAGTTGAGAAAATAAAATTCACGTAGAAATTTCATGCTCACTTATGAGCTTTTTCCAACCCATTGATCCTTGCAACTTTATATTTCTCAAAGCTCTAAAGGGTAGCTATGGGTTTTATATAGGAAACCTATGATCAATTGCCTTGATATATGATAAAGGCATCATCGATTTCTCTTTCACTAGGAATAAGTGCAACCTTAATGTCCTTTATACAATCAAGTATTTTATGAACAAATTCACCTTAGTTTAATTATCTTTTAGAGTCATAACATTTGATAACATCTTTGTTTGGCCTATGGTGGAAAATAAAAATATCACATCCCTACATTTCCAAATTAAGGAGCCTTATTCATTCTCTCAAAACAGCACCATTTTTGTCACACCTTCCATTGTGGGTGCTTCCCTAGTCCCTAAGAAGGAGCCTACCCTGCTATGTAATAAGTCATTGTGTACAAACCACCCTTGCACTGTATGCTCAACATATAGACATTACACTCATCATTTTTTGGATCTTGCTCATTTCTAGGACACATTGCCTATAGTTCATCAAATGACTACTCCAACACAGTCCAAATTTTCTCTTTAACCCATACCATAGCCTCCAATGATTAAAAAATCTAGGCCCACCATTATTTATTATTTATCCAAGTCAGCGAGGTCATGAAATGGTCACTCATGTAGGCTTTGTGGATAGGAAGGAAATATCACCTATATTTTACCTATAATAATTTAGTATTGGATTCATTGCATGGTCAAGATTATGTAGATTTGCAAGTCACGCCCTCAAATAGGAACAACTAGTGTTATAACCCCCATCTCAATCTTGCCTGTCTTGCCCTTAGGTTTTATCTCCCAAGTAAATCACTTGTTTCCCTTAGCTATCGAAACCTACCCTGCACCCATGAACACAACTGCAAATGCCCCTTGGCTAGAGGCTGACTTTGTTTGCATAGTCTCAACATTTGTAGGTTCCTTAAGGCCTAGCAATGTGTCACACCCATGAGAAATTTTTGGCACCAAAAATCTAATTCAACTGATTTGTTCCATTCAAATGTGATAAAAAAGTACAAGACAATTTTAATTCCCTAAAGCACACTCTTTCCAATGCCACACTAATTATCCCATCTTATTTTAATAAATATTACATCCTTTAATTATTTTCATTGGATTTTTTGCCACTGTAATGTTAATTCAACAAGGCGATGATGGTCATGAACATGTCATCTAGTATGTGTGCAAAAACTCGTTAGGAGTTCCTGTCAACTACAATCATGAGGAAAATATAGCTTTAGCTATCGTTCATGCAGTCCAAAAAATGTTTCATTACATTTTTCTTCAAACTACCAACACCATCACAAATTCTAACCCATGAAATAGTTGCTCATTTCATGACTTACCAATGGTAATTTAACTTGGTGGATCATTATTTTTTAAGGATTCAATTTGAGTTCATCACTTCCAGGAGTAAGAAGGAACTTGTCCTCATATAATTTATCATTGATCTTATGTTCAACACTAGGGACCACTAGTGAATGATAACTCCCTAGATGACCACCTATTATTACTTTCATTTGATGACCCAAATTTTATGATGTTATAACCTATATTTGTACTCAAAATTTTGTCCCACATATCTCTTGGATGATCAAAAACACATCCATCACTAAGCTCTTTGATATATTCTCACTAGAGACATACTATATAGGTGAGGAGGGGATATGGTCTATCATTAGCATCTCGCCCTCAAATAATCGAAATAGATCCTAAATTATTATTATAATGGTTTCTGTGGTGGCCATTAGTCAAGAATGTCTACCACCTAGAGAGTAATCTATGCTAGTAATTTCTGCCCTACCCTCTTCCATGATTACATTCATCCAACCAAGAAACACATGGAATGTTACATTTTTACCAAAAAAACTAGAGCTTTATTGACTCCATTGAATTTGGTCATCACCATTGATCCCTTTTTCATGTTGGGAATTTATTTTATTATTTTCACTACCCTGTCTAATTGGGATCAAAAATAAATTTATATGGTCATTGAATATTCCATTGAGTGGATTGAATTCTAATGGAAACATTCAAAAACATGGTAGACACTACCACCTATTTCTTGTTGAATCATGTCATCCCTCATTTCAAGGCCCCCTAGTAGTTAGTATGAGATCATGACAAGAATTTTGAGAATGAGGTCTTCCATGAAACTATCCTCATGGCTCGACTTAACCCTTAAATTTCCTTCTCCGTGATATCCACAGTCAAATGGTTAGTTTGAGGTTGTCAAAAAAATCTTTAAAACCATGCTACAACTAATCAATAAACACAAAACCAGCTAGAACTACTTGTTACACTTTCGGCCTATAGGGCCTTAGTTAAGAATGCCATAGGTTCACCCCTTTCCACCTCATCCGTAGAGTGGAAGCATTATTTCCTATAGAATGTGAGATTCCACCCTCGAATTTGCTATTGAACTCCTTTTGGATACCACACCCATTGAGAAATTCCTTATGGCTTTGTAAATAAACGATGAGGATCACCTATCTTCATTATATCATAACAAGGCTATCAAAGAGTGCTCCAAGTTCGCATATGGATGCCAAGTATACTCTTGATCATTTAATGAATGTGGTCATGTCCTTGTGTATTATGTTGCAATGACACCTTAGGTCTAGGTAGGTTTGATACTTTTTGGTGAGGCCCATTTATCATTAAGAATTATCTAAATTAGGGTGCATACTTCCTTAGTTACCCTATAGATGGGTTTTTTCCAACTACAACTCGTTGGAGAGCACATAAATTTGAAAAAACTTGTCTAACAAACTAGAGTTGGAAATTTGACTGCAACTTGCAAGATATGGTAGGTCTATCATACGATGAGCTATTAGAGACTTTACATACATGTACAAATTCCAATGGAAGACGTTTGACTATTGCGTGCAGAAACCACATTTGATGATGCCATTGCACATTTGATGAGGGGAATCCAACCATTGAGTGTTGGAAATATGATAAACGAACAAGAGAAAAATCCGATGACATCATTATGCATTTGAAAGTTATGGCATCAGAAATCCGACAACCTTTGGAAAATTAAGAAAAAAAAACCTTGATATTTTTTTTAGTTTTTTTTTCTATAAATTTATGTTTGGCATAATGATTCATCATACTTTATTATCAATTTTAAAGTTGAATGTTGCTATTATTTTTTCCATAATCAATTTAGAATCAATCCAAGCATTTTCATATGATATTGCAAAGTTGAAATAAATCAAATAGTTCATGCTTCATATTTCATGATAGAAGTGATTAACTATGTTATTTCTACAAGGTTTGATTTATGCTTTTAGTGTTTCTTAATGATGAGTCAAAATATCAAATCCTATTTGTAAGTGTATTTACTAGGAGTTGAGTCAAAGAGTTCTTGGATCTACTTTTCCTTCCAAAGGATATATTCTATGAACCTCACCAATGCGGTTTTATACCTTTTAAAACTTATGGTACAAGTTATCTGAATTATGAGGTACCATTTTTTTTGGAAATGTGATGTGTACAAGTTAGAGATTGAGAAAAATGTAACAACTATTTAACCATGGCATAGGAATTTAACTAATTTGTACCTTCTCCCAACATCCAAGAGTTGTTACATGTATATCGTTCTCTAACTTGTACCCCTCACATTTCAATAGTTCTAGCACACATGAGCTACAATCTACATATTTATTTACAAAATCCACTCCCCACAAATTAAAATTTAATGAATTCAAATTGTAATATTTCAACAGAGTTCATAAAGGATTTAGAGCAACATTTGTTTGAAAGAATTCATAATATTTCTAAGTGTATTAGTGTTTTAAAGCTGTGTTGTTAGGACTTGCAAGTGGATTCAAATTTCATATTCTAGAATACCTTTCAACCTAGTATAGTTAAGCTAGGCCTTTTTTTAGTTTCTGTTCATTTGGGGAAAAAATCCCTTTTTAGAGATTCTATGAGTTCATATAGGCATACCTATACATCTTGGATATTTCAAATATTAGAATATGAGCTATTAATACTTAGTAATTAGTATCTAGTTGTACCAAGTTAGCATAGGGATCCTAATGTCAATCACCAACCAGGCCCCTTTCTAAACCACTACTAACACTTATAAGTTGAATGCAAATGGATATGGCAACTTTATCCAAACTTTATAAACAATACAACTAGGAAATTGAAAACATATATATGTTAAATCAATTATTTTCCTTTTAAATGTTTTGGCCTATACACTACTAGCCTACCTTTCACTCAACAGATGATAATGTTGGCCCTTCATATTCAAAATATCATAGAGGACATAACATAACATAAGATAATGTTATTAATTTCCAAAAGATGACAAAAGGATAATTTAATGAGACTAAGAAGTAAATTAGTGATAAGAGCCTGTAATGAAAGTACACCAATAATGCATCACTTTTTCTTGGATTTTGGATATAAATGACTCAAAGCCTCAAAGGAAATGCAAAGAATGTGAACTAAAAACATTTACTTTTTAATTTCCATAATAAATAACATAACTAGAATATAACGGTGTAGTATTTTTTTATAAAGAAAGTCTTAGGACACTAATATCATATACTATAATAACTTCAAAGAATACCAACCAAAGATAACTATCCATGATATCCATCCTTGAGTTATGATAATTTTATATCAAATACACAACCCATCTAATCTGAATAATGCAATACCATTCACATGGAGGAGCTATAGATTGAGGTTTTGTATACTATGCTTTATTTATCGTTCTTATCATGATGTATTTCTAGGCTAAAGACCTAAACTAAAAATGGAATAATACAGAACTAAATGTAATTATTGCTATATCTAATGAGAGTGAATTGAACATGTCTTTCATATCTTCAATATGACCTCACTCTCCCTACGTTCCTGAAAAGTAATATAATGGGTAACACTTGAGTTTGTATAATATATTTTACTCACATGTTTGTTTTATAAAATTTGAAAAGAAAAATATGATTTCTTTTGATGGGAATGGAAGATAATACCTTTGAATATTCAATGATTTCAATGAGATTTGAGATCATGAACTCCCACTTACTAAGCGGGTACTCTAACCTATTGAGCTATGAAATTAATTGTTGCAATATGTTTACTTGTGCCATTACATGAAAAGCCACATTAAGATTGAGCAATGTCAAAAGCTTAGTTATATATAACAAAATTAAATCTTAGAAAACATGGAAATAAATACTTGAATATGTCGTCCTCATTATTGTATTGGTACAATCACATTCATCTTAGCGTCCTTGTTGTCAATGATGTTATAACTATAAAGCTTTTGTTTTTGGTGTAGCATGGAAACAAACATCTATGCTTCTTGGCTTCAAGGCTTGGTTTTGTCTTGTTATCTTTTTAACATGAAGGGAATTACCAATCAACCTTTGTTCATGAATTTTTACATCAAAACTATTTCATTATCACCAATGCTCAACTACAAAAATTTCAATATCTACGCGATTGCAAATTGGTTTATGACAAAGCTATTTGTTACCAAGAAATAATGATGTTCATTCTAACCAACAATTATTGTTGTTTAATAATCAACACCCTATGCCTTTGGTGAAGGATGATTTATAATATGTTCTTCAAGTTTGGATAAATCAACTAAATGAATATATAATCAGTAAAGTATTCCTCAACAATAAATGGAATAATTAATCTTCTACAAGGCAATATTGGTTCTTTAGATTTCTTGATTAGACATTAGGGGAATTTTGAGGTCTAAATTGGGCCTCCTAAGAAAAATGTACAACAAGAATAAAATTTATAAGAATCAATAGAATTCATGGTGATGATGTCAACCATGGGGTATGATTCACCAATTTTTAATTAAAAGGGTAAAAAAATTAAAAAATAATAAAATAATAAAACTACTTTTTCAATTCATATTTTCAACTTATCTCCCAAAGTTTTTACTAAAATTTTGAGCGGGAGTACTCGTTGGATGAAAAATCTAATTCCTCATCCATTGAGTACCCATGTTGCATACTTTCGATGGATCATGCTACACGAAAAATGAGAAATACATGAAAAAATGTGATTGCAATCACGTTTTTCATGTATTTCTCATTTTTCGTGTAGCATGATCCATCAAAATTATGCAACATGGGTACTCATTGGATGAGGAATTAATTTTTTCATCCAACGAGTACTCTCGCTCGAAATTTGAGTAAAAAAATTGGGAGATAAGTTGAAAATATGAGTTGAAAAGTAGTTTTTTCTTTTTTCCCTCTAAAATTTGATGATGTAATCAAATCTTATTTTATTATTTCCACTATTATTTTATAATTTCCTTAGGAGGCCCATTTTAGACCTCAAAATTCCCCTAATGAAGAGATAAAAGGGGCCTTTAAATATGCTCTTGTTTGAATTGTGGCATCCAAACCCAATGTTTCTTACACCAAAATTTTCACCTAGCTTTCAAATATATATGTATATGACAAGTCTTAGGCTAGCATCCCCAATCACCATGCTCCATATATATATATATATATATATATATCCTAGAAATTAGATGTTTTATAAGTCTTGAATTGTTTCCAAGAAGAAAGCCCAGGGAAAAATTATCCATTGGTCCATGTTTTCCATGCCAAAAAGAATATTAAAAAACAAGTTGGAACATTCTAGTGTTAAGATAATTAGAAAAACATAACACTGGTGGACCATATGAGGCCTTATTTCAAGAATCTTGGGGGAACTGATGGACCCTTTGAACTAGAACTAATTAGTTCCTAGTACTTATATATGCAGTTTGCAAGCATGGACAAAAATTGGATGTGCAACTGAATTTATGTTTCACAAAGCATATTCATTTGAAAACCTAACCTTCTCCTAATACCTGTGATAATGACATCATATAATTAAATTTTGAGAGGAATAAAGTGTATGATTGTCTATGTTTTGTACATCAAAAGGTGTAATTTAACAACATATTGGAAATTTATATGTCTTCAGCTAATTAGGAATACCTAGAATCAATATCCCATGAGAGGCCATAGTTTGAAATTTCCCTCAAATTTTCATAAATATTTTTTTTAAGATACATTGATGATTCAATTCCATTGACTAGTGCAAGAGAAGCAGCCAAACAAATTAATAACAATAATTTTCACCACTGTTACAGGTCAATTTGGGATTCATCCCAAAACACAGATCAATATCTATTAGGGTCTATCATACTCTAAATTAGTTGCTACATGCCCTAAAAAAGTCATTCCATTGCTGGTTTTCCTTAATGAAAGTTTCACTGCTTAGATGCCAGTTGAAGTGCCCAAGTGAGCCATAAACGCACCCCTAGATAGCTGTAACTTCTTTGTAGAGCATCTACTCCCATGCAAGGTTGTGTTGCAAAGGATCTAGGCCCACTTTAGAATGTGTTGGTCGACTGGGAGCGAATTGTTCATTGGATTCCGAGAATCTTCCCAGCCTCTAGTGGCTTCTAGAAGTTGTTCCAGCTTTCACCTCATCTGATAGCTTTGAATATGGACACCATGAAGCCATTAAACCTCTTATCCTCCTATTCCCATGAATAAGGAAACCTCTTCATCCATTTTTAGGAAATCCATTCAATGATTCATTTATGCCAAACTACCTTCATCTACTTATAAATAAAGCATTGATCGTAGTATGCAAGAGAGAAATAATTTGTGTTAAGTAGAGTTATGTTGGTGAGATCACAGCTCTTGGAGGTATTGTGCATATACTATGATGTTGTTGGATTGTTGATGCTGGACGAGATGAGGATTGGACTAAAGCTGGATAAGTGACATAAAATCGATCAACTGGTTGTACTCTTCCTTCTACTTCATAATAAAGACATTTGTTCCTTTCCTAATGCATGTGTTAATGATGTTACGTGTGCATTTATGAATTTAATTGATTCAATTTGTTTAGCTTGAATAGATCGTAGTGCCTTGATGTTTTTTTTTGTATTCTTTTTTTCCGTTGCAGGTATCAATCAAGTGAGTTCAGTTAGATTGAGAGCGATGGAAACGACGAAGGGAGGCGAGGAAAAGAAAACATATTACAAGTAATTTTTCCTCCCTTTATTTATTAATTTTAAGGAAAAGGTTAGATATCTTTATTTATGTTGTTCTAAGTGCACCACCACACTTAGGGAAAGCATACTTATCCATAGGTTTGATTTCCGCAAAAAGAATTTCCGACCATATTGGGGAACGATGGATCGTCCCTGGTGGTTTTTTCCTTTTCCATCAACATCTAGTAGACTTTACATGCTTATTTTCAGTCATTTTAATGTGTCTTAGAAAAATTAGCGTGTTTGATTGCGTTTACAGAGTCCTCTGGCACCAACGCATTGTTGGTCTTGACACAATGCTCTGCATAACACCCTTGGCTTAGGGACATTGCTCTGCAACGCAAGTCTCCAACTCAGGCATGCATTGCCCCTGTGACCAACCAAAATCTATCATATTTTTTCTTTTGAAAATTCATTTCAATGCCTTGCTTGCTGAAGTTTTGAGTGATTGATTCCCTCTAGAGACCAGATTGCCTCTACTGTTCTTGCCTCACTTTGGATTTGTTTGATCAACATTTCTTTTTTTTTTCTTTGTCATTTTCGAATAGTTCCAAAGTTAAATTTTACATTTGATCAATTCATTATTTTCAAAAAGAGGAATTGTCGTTTCAGCCTTCGTTTCTCTTGAAAGTTTTGAGTGATTGTTTTTGCATTAGTTTCTTTTTTGTTCATCTAAACTTAAAATAAATTTAAAAGAGAAACATGCATGTGCATATAGGGATTGTGAGTGTTGCTTAGGAATGGTTTAGGGAAACTACATTTAGATGTGCTCATTGTCGATTGCATATAATCTGCTTTCTCTATCCCTTGTAGCTAGTTTTTCATTATCGAAAATAAATTTGAAACGAATGCTTATCATTCTAATTGCATTCTAGGACTGTTAAATACATCTCACTGTGAACCTGAAAGACAAATTGATAATCAATATCATCATAAAATTTATCTGAATTTATCTAAGATAACATTGTAACATTAACGATAACATTTTAGAGGTCTAGGCTAGAAGACATGTTCCAGCGTCGTTAAAAATAGTAGCTGTCATTAATTGTTTGTGATGCATTCCGAGTATGATACCTCATTCCACATACATCGAAGTTCGTCCACATACTTTCAGGTGTATCTGGTGGTGTTCTAGTATGAAAAGTATAAGGGGATGCTCTCACTGTGCGGTTTTGCATTATACAACACTAATAAATATTTGGCCTCCACGTACCTTTGCGTATATTTGGGAGGAAAACTTTAGGTTGCTTACCATCCATAGGTAACCGAGTCGGCCGCCTTATACCTGTGATACACCAAACACAACATTCGAGGAGATTTCCTTCACGTACATAAGTCCTTGGTTTACTGGGGCAGTATATTGCAGTTCACAATATCTTGGTAAACCTTTTTCCTAACATTTTCCTCTCTTTTTTTGTATAAAATAAATCAGCAATCGTGGAATAAGATCAACCCTTTCCCCGTCATTCGCATAGGACAATGAATAAACCACTGTTACAACCAGAAGCTACACCTAGTAGACGAAGGTGCACTCGTCCTACCGAGTCTGGTACCTTTGGAAATATTGGTGCTACATCATATGATATACCAGAGACATCTGATCCTTTGAGTACCAAGTCTCGAGTCATTTTGACTGATCTCGGTTTATCTGCTACTGTCGAGATTAAACCCTCACAGTTACCTGAGGACACTGAAATTCAATCCAGTGAAATGGTAAATCTAGAACCCAAGCTTGTTCAACTAGAAGTTGATTCAGAACCCATTGTTCTTTTACCATAACATCTTGATCCCGAAGTCGAACAACAAGAAGTTGTTATGGTGCAATCGTCTGATCCCCAGTCATCCGTAATCATCGAATCTTCACTACAAGGAAAATACCCTCTAGCGGAGGTTATAAAGGAGGTTTTTAGTGTTATAAAATTGGCCAAAATTGTCAAAAATAAATTTTCTACAACATCCGTTTATGGTTATAGAGGTTTTGATGGAGCTTTTAACGGAAGTTCAAGACAACTAAAAAACCTGGGCGGCTGAAGGTTATTACAGATGTTTTTTTCATCGGCGTGCTACTAAGGTTTCAACACACCGTTGCATGTCATCTAGAAGGTGGCCTGGAGTGGTCGAAGGTGCATGCATCGGGCCGTCAAGGTATAAAACCACACCGAGCACAGTGTTGTTGATACAACGCATGGGGTCGTTCTAATTAGTCTTGGGAGTTGTGCGGTGCCCATAGGTCGTCTCAACGCACCGGTACATAGACTTATAGAAACGCACTAGTGCGCCATATCATAAAAATGCACTGAGATTTATAATTGGTATTGGTATTTGTGTGGTGCCCATAGGTCGTACAAATGCACCAGTGCGTAGTCTCACATAAACATACCGGTGTGCAGTATCACACAAAAGCACTGATATTTTTAATTGGTTTTGGTATTTGTGTGGTGCCCATAGGTCGTAGAAATGCACCGGTGCACTGCAACGTAAAAACGCACCGGTGTACAATAACTAACATGCATTGGTGTTCATTTTGTATTTTTTAGAAACATCGACCTGTGACAGTCCAATTATTGTGATTTTTTAAAATTCATTATTCATCAAAAGTAGACGCATCTTATAACAATATTCATATTAATTAAATTTTTATTAATGCATTTGAATGTGATGTTTGGATTAATTTGTTATATCATATCATAATTATTGTGTTTTTTTAAAGTTCATTATTCATCAAAATCCGACACATATATATCTTATTACAGTATTCATATGAATTAAATTTTTATTAGTGCATTTGAATATGATATTTGGATTAATTTTTTATATCATATCATCAAATTTCACATCTCTTCATTATAATATTTAGTCATCCATAAATTTAATCAGTGGTGTTACATTTCACAGCGAAAATGGAGAACGCAATAGAATAAATTAAAATATATTTTATTATATATATGTGTGTGTGTGTGTATGTGTGAATAAGACAGTCTTTGTCATAAAAATGGGACAGTTATTGGTATCCCTTTGTCTTTCAATTGGGACACTATGTCCATTACAGTAAACAAAATGTCTGATTTCACGCACAAATATTTCAAAAAATACAACGCCTTGCTTTGATATCCAAACATGGTGATTGTTGAGATTGCAACAAGATGATGAGCTTAGTGGAAAGAAGTCGCCTTCAGTAAGTGGGCCCGCAGGCTATTTTTGGCCCAAAGTCTATTTTTAGACTATGTCTATTTTTAGACATATGGATCATGATTCTATGAGTTGCAGGATGCTATTTGTGGATGGTTGGTCAAGTTGGAAAAATAGATGGACTTCTATTTTTAGACATATTGGGCGGAATCTATTTTTAGATTTCCAATCTAAAAATAGATATGTCGAATATTATTAGCTCTTAATAATATTTGGACTCTAAACATTATCTTATTCTCTTGGAGCACTTCAGTTAAGTGCACAGATGTGGCACAGGAGCTGACAGGAGGAATTACGCTATTCCTGAGGGTTAAGTGGAGCTATTGCATGGATACTTCAGTTAGAAATCATGTGAGAGAGTTTGGTGGAGTTGATTGAGGAAGTTAATGGAGTTGTGTTCAGTTTAACTAATCTAAACATAGTTGAGCTAGTTGTATCTAGTCTAACTGATTGATACACTAGTGAGAGTGGTGTGAATTAATTAATAATTAATTCACTAATTATAAACTCATTAATCAACTAAAGAATACATCATTTAACTTCAGTGCATGGACAGTTTCAATGGAGACCAGTGAAGAGATAGGTGAAAGAGCAGTGTGACTATACTGTTGCATGATTTGCAACAACAAGTGATTGGAGAAGCCAATGAGGATTGTGCAGTAAAATCCAGGTGGTTTGAAGTTATTTATGAGCCATTCTTCAGCATTGATTATGCAATAGAGGCAGGCTATCAGGTGGCAGAGATTGGAGCATGTGTTTTGCTAGATCTAGCTTGATTAGTGTGTAGCAATTGGAGATTGTACTGAGAGCTTGTGAGGAGCTTTGTATAACGATTGTTACATGATCTCTATGACATATAATATATAGATAGTTGGGTTTTTCAGCTTTAAGCTTTCCCATGAAATACTGTGTTCATATGTGTGATTGTTTATGGTTTTAATGTGCGCATGCAATTGATTTTATTTCCGCATGTAATGATCAATGGTAGAAGAGATTATGTATTGTGCATGAAGATAAAATAGTGTGTGATCAGGAGAATCTCGATGGATAACATATCAGTTATTAAAATTTATACATGGTATCAGAGCGATATTGATCATTGGAGAAATTGCAAAACATTGAAGTGGTTGAGTTTTGAGCTGGTGGAATTCAAATTTTATTGCAATGTTTTCTTGGTGTCAAAGTTGAGATGTCTTTCAACGGATTGCGATTGGAGTATGCCCTTGAGGGCAGCTCGAATTATATTTCATGGAAGGACAGGATGGAGGCGGTGCTAGATGACAATGGGTTGAAGGAGTTCATAGATGCGGATGTCCCAAAGCCCACTGATGCAGCTTTGGTCGATGCATGGCAAAAGAAGATCGCGAAATGTCGAAGGATCCTGTTGGAGGGCGTCAAGGATCACATAGTGTCTAGCCTTCATGGTAAGGCTTCTCCATTCTTGATGTGGAAAGCTTTGACATATTTATTTCAAAGAAAGAGCGACCAGAGGAAGTTGGCGCTCAAGGATAAACTCAGAAACATAAAAATGGAGAAAGGCGACAGTATGCCCAAATACCTCACGAAGTTCATCCAATGTAGGGATAAGCTGGGAAGTGTGGGGGTGACTGTTGATGATAAGGAATTGGTGAGCTTGGCTCTCCTTGGGCTTTCGAAGAGTTGGCATTCCTATCAGGACTCTGTCAATGGTCAGGAGAAATTTCCAGGATGGGAGCGACTTTGGTCGGATCTTGTGCAAGAGGAGATAAGGCGAAGTACTAGGGACAGATCTTCATCAAAGAAATTAGATGAAGAAAATTTCGCTTTTGCTGCCAAAGCAAAGAAGGGGAAGAGCAAGAAGCATGCTTCTCAATGCGGTGCGAAAGGCAAGAAGCAAGACATGTCCAAGGTGAAGTGCTTTCACTGTCACCAACATGGACATTACGCCACAAATTATCCACAGAAGAAGAAAAATAATAAGGCTGTTGGATATGTAGCTAGAGAGGCCTTAGCCTCACAGTTTGAGCTGTATTTTTCACTGATCGCATGCTTGGTCTCAAGTGTGATGGGTTTAGTGTGGTTTCTTGACAGTGGTGTGTCTTTTCACATGACAGGAGATCGAGATTTGTTTACTGATCTGGATGAGAAAGATCTTGGAGTGCACATCGAGATGGGTGATGATGGTAGATACAGTGCGATCGGTATCAATACTATTTCCTTTGAGAGGGATTCTGGTAAACCCTTCGTATTGAAGGAAGTGATGCATGTTCCAGGATTGAAGAATAATCTGATCTCTGTGGCAATGTTAGAAGACAAGGGATATGATGTTGTCTTTAGCGAGGGAAAGGATTTCCTGCGCAGTAAGGCAACTGGTCAGACCCAGAGGATAGAGGATCGAGTTAAGAACCTTTATCAATTGCAAGTAGATGGTTGCGCAGCAATGGCAGGCAAGGCAGAAGGAGTGGTGAGCCGGGATGATGACAAGTTGTGGCACCAGAGATTGGGCCACCTTCACCATGGAGCTTTGAAGATATTGTAGCAAATTTCTACTGAGCTTCCTAAGGGTACTCTTGCGCAGTCAGATCAGTGCAAGGGATGTACTTTGGGAAAATTTGTGAAAGCCACCTTTCACGAGAAGGATAGTCGCGCCACGACGATCCTTGAGAGAATTCACAAAGACGTGTGTGGACCTTTCTCATTAGCTTCGACAACAAAGCACAGGTACTATGTGATATTTGTTGATGATTTTTCTCATAAGTGCTGGATCTTCTTCATGCAAAAGAAGAGCGAGACATACTCAAAGTTCTGTGAGTTCAAGGCACTAGTTGAGAAAGAATCGGGGAAGCAGGTGAAGGCTCTTAGGAGCGAAAATGGTGGTGAATTCATCTCTGGCGAATTCAAGGACTTTTGCAGCACAGAAGGAATTCGAAGAGAGCTCATAGAACCTCATAACCCATAGCAGAATTGGGTTGCTGAGCGGAAGAATAGAATGATCGTGGGTGTTGCATGGGCGATGCTGCATGATCAGGGCCTTCCCATACACTTGTGGGCTAAGGCATGCAACACTGCGGTTTATGTGCAAAACCGTTGTCCTCACAGGATACTTGGCATGAGTACACTCGATGAGGCATTTTCTGGTAAGAGGTCTGATATTTCCCATTTGAGGATTTTTGGTTCACCTGTTTACATTCATGTGACAAAGGATGCTAGGAAGAAGCTGGAGCTGACTATAGAGGTTGGGATATTTGTGGGGTACACTGATACACCCCACAACTATCGTATTTTCCAAATGCCAAGAAGACCTATAGCGATGGGATATAAAATTATGAGGAGAAAGCTACAGCGGCCTGGGCTGAGAGGGAGCCACACTTGCATGCAGATGAGGAGCTATTAGTTCCTAAGGATGAGCCTCAGGATGTGGATCAGCCACAAGAGGAGGTTCATGGAGTGGAAGAGACCACTCATGCAGTGCCAACCATCAGAGGGCTGAATCACACTACAGAAGCTGAGCGACTGGCTCAAGATGCAGAGAGGGTTGTAGGAGCACCTACATCACAGCGTAGAGAGAGACAGTCACCTGACCGGTATACTCGATAAATTACTCTTATGAGAAAGTGTATCATGACAGAGCCATCCTCTTTCGAGGAAGCCGTGGAGGATCCCGCATGGGTAGATGCCATGGTGGAAGAGTATGATTCGATTGTCAGAAACAGTGCATGGGATATTTTCCCAAGGCCGGAAAGGAAATCAGTGGTGGGTTCGAGATGTATCTACAAAGTGAAGCAAGCAGCTGACGGGAGTGTGGAGAAGTACAAGGCAAGATTTGTTGCCCGAGGCTTCTCACAGATTGAGGGGATCGATTATGAGGAAACCTTTGCACCTATCGCAAGGTATTCTTCCACACGGACGATTCTTGCTCTCTCAGTGCAGATGGGGTGGCACATTCATCAGATGGATGTGAAGACTGCGTTCCTCAATGAGGTGATTGAGGAGGAGGTGTACATAGAGTAGCCCGAAGGTTTTGAGATCCTCAGTAGCGAGTCGCATGTGTGCAAACTCAAGAGAGTGTTGTATGGGTTGAAACAAGCACCTCGTGCTTGGTACACACGAATAGATAGTTATTTCACCGGACTTGGATTCTCCAAGAGTGAGGCGGATCCGAACCTATACCAGATTTTCGTGGAGGGTAATTTGCTGATCATTGTACTTTATGTAGATGATTTGATTTTGACAGGTGATGAACTGTTGATACACTCATGCAAGGCTGATCTTGCAAAGGAGTTTGAGATGAAGGACTTGGGCCTCCTTCATTATTTCCTGGGATTGGAAATTTGGCAGCGCAGTGATGGACTGTTTGTTTCTCAAATAAAGTATGCCCAGGAGATACTGGAGAAGTTCAACATGCATGGATGCAAGCTTTTTGATACTCCTCGTCCTGGTGGATGGAGGAAGGAGGATGCTACTTCGGCGGAGGTAGTGGATGCCACTGTTTATTGACAGTTGGTGGGGTCGCTTATGTATCTGGTCAATACACGACCCGACATATGCTATGTTGTTAACCAACTTTCACAAGCTATGGTTAAGCCTATCAAGCTCTTCTGGAAGGTAGGCAAGCATGTATTGAGATATCTCAGAGGCACATCGGGATATGGATTATGGTACAGATAGTCGGATGAGGTGAAGCTATATGGCTTCACGGATGCAGATTGGGCAGGGAGCCCAACGAAAATAAAGAGAACATCTGGAGGGATTTTCAGTATCGGGTCGACAGCAGTTTCTTGGTACAGCAGGAAGCAGATATCCGTGGCACTCAGTTCAGCAGAGGCCGAGTATATGGCAGCAAGTTTGGCTGCATGCGAGGCTATATGGATGAGGAAGATCCTGGTCGGGTTGTTCGGTTCACACTTAGATCCTACTGTGATTTATTGCGATAATCAGAGTTGCATTAAACTCTCGGTTAATCCAGTATTTCATGATAGATATAAACACATTGACATCTGGTATCATCATATCAGAGATTGTGTGCAGCGGAAGATCATGTTACTTTCATATATTCCCAAGGAGGATCAGGATGTTGATATCTTGACGAAGGCGCTCACTAGGAGCAAATTCGAATACCACAGAGGCAGGATAGGGGTGGTAGATAATCCTTATCTTGTTGAGAGGGAGTGTTGAGATTGCAACAAGATGATGAGCTTAGTGGAAAGAAGTCGCTTTCACTAAGTGGGTCCGCAGGCTATTTTTGGCGCAAAGTCTATTTTTAGACTATGTCTATTTTTAGACATATGGATCATGATTCTATGAGTTGCAGGATGCTATTTGTGGATGGTTGGTCAAGTTGGAAAAATAGATGGACTTCTATTTTTAGACATATTGGGCGGAATCTATTTTTAGATTGCCAGTCTAAAAATAGATATGTCCAATATTATTAGCTCTTAATAATATTTGGACTCTAAACATTATCTTATTCTCTTGGAGCACTTCAGTTAAGTGCACAGATGTGGCACAGGAGCTGACAGAAGGAATTACGCTATTCCTGAGGGTTAAGTGGAGCTATTGCATGGATACTTCAGTTAGAACTCATGTGAGAGAGTTTGGTGGAGTTGATTGAGGAAGTTAATGGAGTTGTTTTCAGTTTAACTAATCTAAACATAGTTGAGCTAGTTGTATCTAGTCTAACTGATTGATACACTAGTGAGAGTGGTGTGAATTAATTATTAATTAATTCACTAATTATAAACTCATTAATAAACTAAAGAATACATCAGTTAACTTCAGTGCATGGACATTTTCAGTGGAGACCAGTGGAGAGATAGGTGAAAGAGCAGTGTGACTATCAGTTGTGACTATACTGTTGCATGATTTGCAACAACCAGTGATTGGAGATGCCAATGAGGATTGCGCAGTACAAGCCAGGTGGTTCGAAGTTATTTATGAGCCATTCTTCAGCATTGATTACGCAATAGAGGCAGGCTATCAGGTGGCAGAGATTGGAGCATGTGTTTTGCTAGATCTAGCTTGATTAGTGTGTAGCAATTGGAGATTGTACTGAGAGCTTGCAAGGAGCCTTGTATAATGATTGTTACATGATCTCTATGACATATAATATACAGATATTTGGGGTTTTCAGCTTTAAGATTTCCCATGAAATACTGTGTTCATATGTGTGATTGTTTATGGTTTTAATGTGTGCATGCAATTGATTTTATTTCCGCATGTAATGATCAATGGTAGAAGAGATTTTGTATTGTGCATGAAGATAAAATAGTGTGTGATCAGGAGAATCTCGGTGGATAACATATCAGTTATTCAAATTTCTACAATGATCACCATTCTTCGCTTGAACTGCTATCACTGCTAGAGATACTTCCATGACTTGCGTTATTTTCAAGAATTTTTTGTTCACGGTGTTGATTGTTTTCTTCTTCTTCACCTTCCATCTACAAACATAAAAATAAACTATAATGAGTGTATATAAATTGGCGAGAATAATGAAAATTTCAATATTAAATAATATAAATCAATGTAAATCGGAAAGAAATGACATACCATAGCAACAATTGACTCATAAACTATATGCATTCTTTCAAAACCATGTACCATGCCATATTTCAAGATTTCGTCTATTGGCGAAGTTCCATACTTTGTTTCCTGCAAGTTTTATACCCCATAACAAATCATATATTTAATATAAAATATTTTTTTGTTCTATTGATTATAGACAGAGCTAAGTAAAACAAGATCGATAGATGCTTACAAATTCCACAATTAATTTCTGATATGCCAACATAGACTCACAAACCATATTTAACCCAATTTCAATCAATTCGTCTGATGGTTCTTATTTGTATGTTAGCACCTCTTTGAAGACATTCAATGATGATTTTTGTAAAACAACTTAAAAAATACAAAAACAAAATCTATTTAAGTTGTTATAAGGAAGTAAAAATTACTCACAAACTTAGATATCAACCCTTCTCTTCCTTGTCGTCCTGTTTTATGTGTTGAATGGGTTCCATTTTCTTTTCTTTTCTACAAGAAAATACTTGAAAATTAATATTTAATGCTAAATTGTTTATTTATTGTACCTAATGATTGAAAAAATCAATAATTACATATTACATTTGAAGCACGTTGTTGTTGAGATGGCTCCTCCTACGATGAAATTTTGTCCATTTCTTTGACCATCTCCTTGTACACCTTTTTGGACATTCCTACTGGCATATTTCTGATATCAGCTCGTTCATCTTTTGATATTTTCATAATATTCCTGAAAATGTAACATGACAATAAACTATTTAATTTTTATATTGATATATGAAAAGTAAATATAACAAAAGTGATATTTATAAATAATTCTAGACGAACATTTAAAGGAATATTACTTTTTCATTCCTTTTTTTTCGTTGTTGTACGTTTTTTCTATTAAAAGTCTGACATGTCTCATTGACCAATTCTCTGGAAAATATTCTCGTAGTTTAGATAAAATTTGGTTCTTGGAATCATTGGATGGATTTTTGTATTGTAAGTGGAAAGAAGGTCTATACATTAGTTCCACTAGATCCCTCAAACTTTTGTAAAAGTTTTACCCCCTTTCATTAACCTACAACACCACTCCAGATGAGCTAAGGAGGAATTCATTTTCATTTGCATGTTCTGTTTTTTCTTTTCTTTTCTTAAAACAACATTCCTTTTTTGAGTTGTTGGTCCCTGTAGAACATTAAATAGATGTGAATTAATAGATTGTTTGACACATGTTATCTAATAATTTAAGCATACTTTTAATGAAAATTAAAAAAAGAAACTCATAATGGATCGATAGTATTTTTTCATTCACCTGATTCATCCTTTTGAAAATTTTCCATGAATCTTTTACGCTCTTCTGGTCCTAGATCATAAATAATCTTATCGAGCTTCATCATTTTGTGGCTCTGCATGCTACGCAGTAAAAAATACATATTAGTTAAACTTACATATAGTTCAAAAATAACATTTTTTGTAAAGAATTTATAAAGAACTTGTCTTTTTTACTTTTCTTGATGTGTTATTGGTGTTTTTTTTACTTGATCTCTTGTCAGACATTTCTTTATCAATTTGAAACCTGTACCATATCATTCATTAATATATTTATAAATAAATTGTCAACTTTTCAAGTAAAAAAAAAATGAAGAAACTGGTGTGCCATTCATGGTGTACGCACCGACGTCAGTGCATGGGGGTCTTATAAACGCACCTCAAAAATAGTATAATAGACTGTACGGTGCTCTATGTCAACAAGGAGCACCAATGCGTTACATGTTAACCTCCACACCGATTTACACAGAAAATAATAAAAATAGTCCAGTGTTAGTTTTTGTAGCATAAACGCCCCACGTAAACAAGGGACCACCATATGGTGCTCTCTGTCAACTAGGAGACCTGGTGCGGTGCGTTATATGTTACATGGTGCACCGATTAACAAAATAATTTTTTTTTTTGCGAAACAACATGTTCGCAGTGCTCCATAATGATATAGTGCACCAGTTCCCTATTTTACATATGGCGCACTGATTAAATTTGTTTTTTTTTAAATTATTTATCACACAGTACTTTCACACTGCGCTGGGCTAATACAACGCACTGGTGCGCTAGGTTATGCTAGGTGCATCGATAAAATTTTTTTTTTTTTTTTTTAAATTCAAGAAAGGGTCGACATGGATTGGGATCCGACTATGCAAGTCGTCTCGTGGGTTGGATGTCTTAGGCCTATATATAGCAATACAAACCCTATAAATCTAAAATGAAAAGCCCTAATTCTGAAATAACATAAACAGGGAGAAGAAATGGCAGAAACAAAAAGAATGTAGGGTTTAGGCTAAAAATGGATTTTTTTATTTTTATTTTGTTTCTGAAAGCGACCTACCTACCATCTTCCGTTGCACCCCATGACAATTTCAAATCGAGAGAAGGATGAATTAAGAGAAAAAATTGGAGAGGAACGATACCAAGAATGGTTGAATCAACCACCGATTCAATTCCCGTTATGTCCAGACTCATCAATTAGGAATGACTACATCAATATTAGTTCTTCACATGCTGGCAATGGAGGCAATCAAATAGAGGTTGGTATGGATGATTACTTAAGGGATATGATTGCCATGGAGACAATTTTGTTAGATGCATTACAAAACGATGATCAGCTAGGGGATGATGCTCATATCACTGACACCTTTTTCAAAAGCCTTAAATTTGCTTCCACCACCCCTCTCTTTGGATCTGTCGGTCAGTCAAAGTCTACCCAATTGGGGAAAACGATATTACTGTACAACTTGAAAGAAAATTTTGGCTTGTTGAATTCATGTTTCTTGGAAATTTTGAGTTAAGTTACCATAAATTCCTCCCTTATATAAATTTGAGAAATATAATCAGTACACAATGAACATTACAAATGGTAAATTTTATGAACGTTGATAATTATATCGGCATTAATTTACATTTATTAATATATTTTTCCATGATCACGAACTACATGTTATTAAAAGATAAGGTTCTTCTGAGTGATAGTGTCTTACCCGATAGCTACGAAAAGGCAAAGAAATTGTTGAAAATGTTGGGTGTTGAGTACATATCGTATCATGCATGTCCAAGTTATTGTATTATATATAGAGGAGAATATGCAGACAAAGAGATATGTCTGAAATGTGGGCATGACATGTATGATAAATAAAAAAATAAGGGTAAATCACGTATTGGTCCTCCTTTTAAGATATTGAGGCACATGCCTATAATCCCAAGGATTAAAAGGCTCTTTCGTTGCAAAGAATTAGATATGTTGCAAGGATGGAATGCCTCACACAGAAGTGAGTTGGGAGTTATGCGAATCCCAACTGATTTAATAGCCATGAAGCATATAGAGGATACATGGCCCAAAAAATTCAAGGATGAAGTACGAAATCTACGACTCAGCATAGCCATGGATGGCGTCAACCCATATTCCCTCCAAAACACCAACTGTTCTATATGGCTTGTAGTAGTGATCAATAACAATATCCCCCCATGGTTGTCCGTGAAGAACAAACATCTTATGTTGGCTCTCATAGTCCCTGGTAGAAGAAAAGTGAAGAATATGGATTTCTACTTACAACCACTAGTATATGAATTGAAGGAATTATGGGATGGGATAAATGTATACGATGTATCAAGACCCATTGCATTAGAGAGGAGTTTTACGTTGTATGGCATATGTTCTTACACGACACATGATTATCCAGGCTTAGGAGTTTGCTCTAGTAAATTACATGTTTAATTTATTGATTTATTTATATACGTAACAATATTATTTCACATATTAGTTATTTAATTCATCGTAATTGTTCTGATCTTCATGATATTCTTTAACATGACATGCATATTAATTGTATACAATAATCTCGCAGGTCTTGTAACAAAAGGGTATTTTGGATGTAAATGTTGTGGACCTTCTCTGAAAGCTAGATGGTACAAGGACCTACGAAATCCAGTGCATGAGTGCTCCAAGGTATTCCTCCCAGAAAAACACCCTTACAGAAGAGAAGCATCCGCTTTCAATGGTAAATGAGAGAGAACCCAAAGGCCTCCAATAACGACACCAGCTGAATGGCTTAGAGCATATGAGAGAGAGAAGGAGAAGGAATTCATAGAAATGTTCGATCCAAATGGGGAGCCTATGTTCGATGATCCTGAATTCTTCGACACCTATGTTGAGAAATTTCCCATTGGGATGAAAAGGAAATATATCCTTTATAACCTCCCATATTGGGAGAATCTTAAGATTACCCACTTATTATATCCCATGCATATATTTAAAAATGTTTCATCTTCGTTATGGAGGCACATATCATCAAAAAAAATTGGCACATTGGTTGTTAGGAAAGATCTTATTACTTCAAAAACTAAAAAGAAATATTGGCCAAGACGATTAGAAAGTATGGGATCATAGGCAGGCGCTGGTCCCTCTAATTCATGGTATTTCAAAGAAGGTGATGTCCCATGGATTTAAAAAAAAAAGATGATATTTCTTGGGCAAAGGAAGTTATAATGGGTGTGAGGGTGCCAACTTCATACGGGTCTTCATTACGGCACTGCTTCACCGTGGATTACCATTTATCGGGGTTGAAATCACATGACCATTTGAATATTCTAAGAGTATGTATAATGTCAAAACATGATTTTATTATTTGTTATATTAATAAATTTTATCTCATGCAAGGATCATAAAACATAACTAATTTTGTATATTATTGCAAGTGTTTATAACTTTGCAGTGTCATTATCCTTTGTTCGTGTGTGGGTGTGTGAAACATGAATTCCCTCAAGACCTAGGACGTGCCATATCTAAATTATCTGCATTTGTATGTTGGATCATGTCAAAGGAGTTTCATGTGGCTAGCATTCCACGGTGGCATCAAGAGATAGTTGAGATCGTTTGTATGTTTGAGAAGGAACTGCCGACGAGTTTCATGGACTTGCAGGTTCATCTTCTAATCTACCTAGTAGATGAGGTTGAATTATTTGGGGTGGTTTCTTGTCGTTGAATGTTCTTCTTAGAGAGGTACATGAAGAAATTGAAAGGTTTTGTTCGAGAAAGGGAAAAACCCAAGGGGTCTGTGGCAGAGGGGTACATATCATATGAGTCTTTCTATTATGCCAGTGAGTACATCAAGCAGATTGAAAACAGACCAGGTGCGGTGATTTGGGACGATGAAAGGGATGAAGACAAAAGAGAAGGGGAGTTGCTCCAAATGAGTGGAAAAAAGCGCTTGATAAATACTTATAATTTTTCAAATTTACAAAAATTAAATATTCACGTTCAACTTCGATATAATGTATATTTTGATCTCTAAGTACTATATAGTGTCAGTTTTATTTCATCAGTGAATGCAAAAATTTAAGCAATCAATAAATTCGTTCTTTAAAATTCTGAAGCAACACAACCGTGGGTCGCATTGTATGAACAAAAGAGGATGAAATGGGATAGTGACAAGAAAGGATTCAGGCTATTGAATGGTAGAAGTGTGCCTTATCTCGATCATTTAAAAGAAAATATGCCAAAAACATGCCCCAATAGTTGGGTTGCTGACCAACTCAGAGAGAAATACGGTGCAACCGATTGTTACCTGCGTGTTGAAGAGGATGTGCTAAACGTAGGGATTGGGTGCAACAAATCGGTAATAATATATTTAATTATATGTAAATTTGAAACTTATAAGACATATATATTTCATATTTTAACTTTTGGGTTATTAAAAGACACATGACACTATCATAATAGGTGCATTTGTTCCCATCTATGTGGGCATATGGACCCCATTTTCGCACAGAAAATGCCGATGCTAGAAACCTCACACAAGACCGTGGAGTGGAAGTCGAGTTTGATCAATCTATTCGATCTAGCCACCATGATCAAAACCTAGTACGAGGGACGTTAGATTACATCGGAACAATACAAGAGATCATTGAAGTGGATTTCTCTTCTTTCCAATGTGTTATTTTTAGGTGCAAGTGGTGGGACACCTTTGATCGAAATAATGTAAAGGGAGATCATGATATTAGGCTGATATGTATCAACTCTAGAAAGATGTGGGATGAAGCTAAGGAGCCCTATATTTTCCCAAAACACTGCAACCAGGCGTTTTTTTACCAAGATGTGTTGGACAGGGATTGATAGTTCATATTGAGACATGACCCTAGATCAAAACATATTTTTGAGAATAATAGTGTGATCATGCCATGCGAGATGGAAGATGATGAGGGTGATCACGAGAATCGAGAGTGATATTGTACATGTGTTATTTCATCAATATTTATAATTTTTAAGATGGGTTTTTCGAAACATTATAATATGTATTTTGAATTAATTGGTAATTTGCATTGTGTTAATGTTAAAATCAATATTTCACTTGATAATTTGCAATTATGTTGATCTAAAAAACAATGGCGTACTGTATAAAGTTCTTTTTTTTGTATGTAAGATCATAATAAAATAATGATAATTCTAAAGTACATGAATTTATTTGCATTATTTTCTAAACTTTATTATGTTACAATAATTAATATTATTCTAGATTTATTATTTTACAATTATTTTAAATTTTGCAAATTTACACATTTAAAATTTTTAATAAAATCATTTCACATTAATACAATTAAAATTTTACAAAATTTTTACAGACAATTACAATTAAAATTACATTTAGAACTACAATTACAATTACAATTTTACAATTTCACATGCAATTACAATTAAAATTACAATTACAATTTTAGAATTTTACATACAATTATAATTACAATTACAATCAATTCATACTAATACAATTAAAATTTTACGTACAATTACAATTACAATTTTAGAATTTTACATACAATTAGAATTACAGTTACAATTTTACAATTTTACATATATACAATTACAATTACAATCATTTCACAATAAATTAAATATTACAATTACAATTAAAATTTTACAAATATTTTACAGAAAATTACAATTAATACAAATACAATTACAATTTTAGTGGTTTACATACAATTAGAATTACAAATATTACAATTTTACAATATCATGATCATTTAATATTAAATTAATTAATAAACATCACGCTCATGATAACCATTGTACAAACATCATATTCGACTAAAAAACACATTCAAATTCACTAACATCATCATGATTATGATCATCTAACAAAACACAATTAGCATTATATAACATCATCACAACACAAACATCAAATATACATCCCATGTGAAATAACTGCTATCACATACGCATCTATCTGCAAGCTACACATTAAATGAACATATCTAACATTACCTAACAATATACACATCATGATGATCACCAACATATAAATTAAGTACAACTACAACATGAACATAAAATACATGGACCATATATATATATATATATATATATAATGTCAAAAATATACAACTGTAATATAAATGTCATGGATTAGTTGGTGGTACATCATCAATAGCAATACTATTTGAGGCCTGCTCAGTCAATGGTGTAGCCTCGACAAGCTCAGATACATGCTGATCATCACGTGCCTGCTGATCTGGTACTGGTGCCTCATGTTGATCAGGATCAACTGTCAGCTGCTCATTGTGATGACTCGACATGGTAGATGGTCCAACTTGCTCATGATCATGAGTACTGTTGGATGCTGCAGGCTGCTGACTCGATGTGGCTGATGGTCCATCCTGCTCTCCATGATGACTTCCGCTTGATGTTAGTGGAGGCTGCTCATCTGGCATGACGCGAGGTGAACGATCATCAGATGATGTGTCGCTGCTCGCAGACTATCGATCACGTGTTGTGTCTCGACCACACCTATAATGTGCAATGGTCCTCCTCAGCCACGTAACTAAGGTCGTAGCTCCTATAACATGTCGCATCAGGTTGTACATGTCACGTATCATTCCTCTCCACATATGTAACAACCTACCATCATCATGTATGTCTCTCATAGTAGCGGGCCTGACTCCCGCCTAAAAAATCAATGCACTGAGTTGGTCCCCCAACTCCATCCTGAATCTGCTATCAAGCCTACCATGTAGAAATTTATAAACACAATAATGTATATCCAGATTCTCCTGATCTAACAAGTTAATATTATGTTAAATAAAGAATCCTTCCACTTAATTCTTTGTGGAAATTAAATCGCCAATTGAAAACATATGAAGAAAAAACAATCGCACATAACAAGATGTTTTATTGGGAAAGCTTAAAGCTAAAAACCCCAACTATCATATATTATGTATATCAATGGAACATGTAACAATATCATACAAATCTCAGCTCATAGAGATCTTAGTATAATATATAATCGTCATACACTGTCATGCAGAAATTTGCATATCTATGCACCAATTTCTTGCTTCCTGACAGCCTGCCTCCATTGCGCAATCCCTGTTGAAGAATATCCCTGAATAAATTCGATCTTGCCTTGCTTGCACTGTACAATCCTCATTGGAATCTCCAATGTCTATGTAGATGCATTGAATGCATCGCTTTAGTCACAACTGATAGTCAAACACACCCTTTCACATATCTCTCCACGGGGTCTCCACTGGATTTGACATGCAAATAGTTAACTGTTGCATTTCTTTAGTTGCAAGTAAGACACTACTTGTGAATTAATTAAATAATTAATTCACTCATCTTTCACTAGTGCATCTTTAGTTACAACTAGCACAACTGAGTTTAACTCACTTAACTGAGCTAAACTAAATAACAACTCACATAGCTACTCTTCCAACTCTGTTACAACTTGCCACAATCAGTTATAACGAAGTTATCTATGCATGAGTCACCAACCACCCTAGGAATTGAGTAATTCCTTCAGCCCACTAATGTGCCACATTTGTTCACTGAAATCAAGATCTCCAAGAGAATAAGTTACTAATTATTGTCTAATTATTATTAAGGGCTAATAATAATCAACATGCATTCTATTTTTAGATTAGCGATCTATAAATAGAATTTTCCCATCTTCTAAAAATAGAAATTCATCCAAATATAGAATTTTCTTAACCATCTAGAATCAGCATCCTGCTAATTTTAGAATATGCTCACCATTCTAAAAATAGACATACACCTAAAAATAGCCTGTGGGTCCCACCTAGTGAAGTTGTTTAATTTTCACTAGGCTCATCATCTTGTTGAATCTCAACATACCGCACCTAGAAAAAGGCGGTACCAATGCACTAGCAGGAGCAGGTCTCTTTGCATCGACCTCCTGATGATCCTCGTCATCTGGCATATCCTGATCGTCATCAGGATCCACACCTGGATCATGTGGTGGTGCTGACATGTCCTCTCCATCAAAAGACCCAATGTCTACAAAATATATACAAGTACACAACAATAATTAGACAATTTCATTACACAAATTAATAAAAACAAGTTAAAGAACATGTTAGTATAAATTTAAATAAAACAATAATATTACCTCTATCATTCGGTGGCTCATCATCTGTGAAGAGGATGTTGGTACACCCTCGCTAATCCAAACCAACATAAGGACAGGGGACCATAATGAAGGGATGCTCGTCAACACTGGCTAGCAATTCCAGTGCATCATGTGATATCCTCGCGGAAAACTCAGTCTCGCCCCTCTTGGGCATCATATGCCCCCACAAGTGCATCTGTGCCTCCAACATTGGCCTACAAGGTTGCCAAACAAAAGTAGGCCTCGTCTTTGGAAACCTATCAAAAAATAAACAAAAAATCTCTGAAGCAAAAGGGAAGTTGACCCTCCCTTGTGCATGAGCACAACATCTATCTAAGGTTGTACAAAACTGCCGCAAAAAAAGGTAGACCACGTGACAAGTCATGGCTCCTGTACTAAATAATAAATATAATATAAAAGCGAGCAACTAATGTGTTTCCCGCCACTGGTGTTGTGTGAAATGGTCTAAATCAGAAGTGAGAGGCACCTCACCTCCTGACTACCAAATTCACTAATACATAAATGACCTCCGGAGACCTAAAAATTTGAAGGAGACAATATATCTGCACTAATGTATCTCTGGGAGTACACCAACTCACTCCCTGCTGCATAGCCAATTGGAACCTCTGGGAACGAGGGAAAATCCACCCCTCTCCTCGATAGCTATGTAATGAAATATATGTCTTCCTCAGTGGGCGTGTACCACTGGTTAGGACCAACTCGGAAAGCCTGTCGGTGGGCATTCCACCTGCGGATAAGATGTATCAAAAACACACCATGGACCTTTAGGGAAGTAGCCTCCTCATAGAACTTGAGGAGACCTACTTGCATTAGGAGCCCCTGGTTAGCTGTTGTAATAGGGCAAGGGCATGCATTTCTCTCCCTCTCTCATGCCTCCCACAAGCAAACCATGTTATACTGGTCCGCCTATTGTTGTTGTTGTTCCCCCTCTTCTCTCCTTTCACGTCTCTGAATGATTGACATATTAAATACAATTTTTTTATTAAATGAGACATGTATTTAGGAATATACATATATAATTTTTTTTGAAAAAGAAAAAAACAGTCGGTGCGCCACAAAAAATAGGCATGCATCGGTATTGGTGCATTTTTTTTGTCACGCACCGGCGACGGTGCACTTGAAAATTTTCATCGCACCGTTGACTATGGACGGTGTTGAGAGTGCGGTGCGCTGACTAAACTCTACACCCCGGGGCGTATAGTTTGGTTAGCGCACCGACCTCCTGACATAATTAGATAGTCAACAGTGTGGTCTTTTACCAGGATGCACCGTTGACCCTATCGAAATGCGGAATGTGGTGTGCTAACAAAAATACCCACCCCGGGGCGTATATTTAAGTCAACGCACCGCATTGCCGCTATTCCACATGGTCAACGATGCGGCTGGGTAACCGACTGCATTGCACTTTTTAAAATTTTTAAAATAAAACGGTGCACCTTTCGGTACTGCCCTGGAACCGGTGCAGATATGTTACCACCGGTTGCGGTGCAGCTTGTAAATTTACAGGCAGCACCGCGAACCAATGTGAGCCGAATGGCTCGAGCGCACCGCGTGAATAATTTTTTTCTTTTCTTTTCTTTTAAATGGTTAATTTTAAGGTAATTTAAAATATCAATACACTAAATGGCTTAATTATGGAAAAACAAGAAAAATACCTGTACATTTGGCCGTCGAGGAGGCATATTGGCTGTAGAATTTGCAAAAGAAAATTTGCCCACTGTTTTGCAAAATTCAAGGTAGGGATTTGTGGGAAATGTAGAGCAACAGTGTGTGCAATGGGTGCAATGGGAGCACCGATGTCAAGGAGGATTGGACAAGGATAAATTGTACCGGTGCTTGAGAGCTCTGGAGCACTGAGAAAAGTGATAAATGTGGTTTTTTGGCCGTAATTTTTTTTTTAACCCTGTTCCGGTGCTCGGGGTTTTATAGGCACACTGGTGCGGTTTCTTAAGACCACACCGGACAGTTTCTATTTTAGCACGAGGATTTATGACGCATTGGTGCGGAAGCTTTTTAAAGCACCAATGCGCTACAGTAATAAGACACACCATGAGGGTGTGTACGGAGTGCACAGTGTTCGGTGTGCCAATGTTTTGTGTGCATTGGTGCTTTCTCTTTTTGAACGCACTGGTGCGGTTTAGGATGATAAGCGCACCGGAAGAAAAACATCCGCAAAAACTTCCACCTGCCAATCTCCTCTAGTAACCTCCTCTACAAATGAATGTCTATGGTATTTTTATAAGGGGTTCCTAAAAAACATCTGCTAGAGGGTCTTTTCCTTGTAGTGCTTCCTCTTTACCACAAAGTTTACCGCTTGAAATTTATCTCGGGCCTGATGGTGAAGTGCTTCCACCTGGTTTGATATTGATAGAGGAAGAAATTTAGGAAGGGAAAACCCCTTCAAATCCCACTCATTTTGGGTTGGGGATTCATTTATATTAGTCTTTTCCTCGTTTGAACTACTCTGCTCCTATTGATCCTTTTCATTCTCAAGTTCTCGTAGATTCGTTAGAGTATTTTCTGGGTTATTTAACCATGGCAGAGACAACATCCCAGACTGTACCATCTGTTAAAGCTGTGACAAAATCTACTATTACATCTTCGATGTTTTCGACAACACCCGAGTCTCATCTTTATGATGGTCCATCCATCCCACTAGGTTACTAGGCTTTAAATGGAACCTACTCTACTGTATCCTCTAGTCCATGGAATTTTCCCATGTCATCATCTGGAATTCTATCTGGTTCATCTCTTATGAGTACTAAATAGCATGATCCTTTATTGACATAATCAACTCAATATCAAGCTGGTCCATGCAATTACCGTCCATCTTATCGAGTATCTGCTAGATACCCATCATATGAAAGTCAGCATGTGCAATATCCCTATACTCCATATGCTGGGGGACCCCATATGTTCAGTCCATATGGAAGTACTCCATCGTATTTAGGTCAATCATATGTCGGAATTCCTATTTGCCAATGGCAGCCTACTTTTCCTATTCAACTGCAAAGGATTGTGTATCAATATCAACCAGTTCAATATGTTGCATATGTGCCTACTATGCCTATTGGTCAGTCTGCTCAAGCAGGTCCTTCAACCCCTAACCCTCAAGTTTCGTGTCTACAGACTCCATCTTCCTAGGATGGTATTCAACTGCAACCATCTGTATCGAGAATTTTGCAACCACATGCTAGTTTACCTTTGTCGCAGGCTTCTACTGGCCCTGTCTATTCACAACTGGGTCTAAATTATCCTGGAGGGAAACCGTTTGATCAGATTCCATGTCATCCACAAGAACTATTCCCACAGTATCAAGCTTATCCAGGACTTGGTCAACAAGCCTATCCCTATCTGGTTTACCAACAACAGAATCCATTTGTTGGTATGCAAATGCCTATTTCCTAGGAGATTCCATCTTATCCTGGTTATGCTCAACTTGACCTTAATCGACAGTTGCCATTTGTTGCAACGTTAGAATTACCTAATTTAAATCAGTTCACCAATTATCCCATTAATTATTTACCTTGGTGGTTGTGATTCCTCATAAATTACCGTCAGACATTCCAAAATTCAATGGAAATTCTAGAGAATGCCCATCTACGCATGTCATGACTTATCATTTATGGTGTTCATCAAATTCCTTAAATGATTATTCTGTTAGATTGTGTCTTTTCCAGTGAACACTTACTGGTCCGGCTGCGAAGTGGCACATTGAATTACCACGAGCTTCGTTTGATAACTTTACAGCTTTAGCCACTACTTTTTTAACCCACTTCCAGTTACCCATCAGCTATGAAATTGGAATGGAACTTTTGACCAAATTTAAACATACCACTACTACTCATATATTGGATCATATACATGAGTGGTGTCCTCATCATCGAATGGTTAAAACATTTGTTCATGATCAGATTTTAGCTGAGTGGTTTATAAAGTCCTCGTTTCCATCTATCACCAAGGATGTGGCCAAAGGCGGTGTTGTCATTGAAGAGCAAGTAATTTCTCGTGCCCAGTATCTGGATCTGATTTACACTCAGTTTGGCATGCTCTATGAAAATATTCCAAATGTGTCACGACCAAATTTTACTGTTCCCCGTGCTCCATCTGGTCAGGACATTGATGCCAGTGATGGTGTGATTGGTTATGCTAGTGCTCCAGCAGCAAGTTGACTTTCTGGTCCTACACTTGCTATTTCAAATAAAAGCCCTATTGCATCTAATCCCACGTCTTCTTCTGTAATCCATTCCATGTCATATGGAAAATGAAAAAGTGACAAGAAACCTGGAAATAGGAAGAAGAGGAAAGATAAGAAGAAATCAAATTCACCCCCGCGGGAAAAATCATCTGATTCATCCAATTCTTTTAGGAAACCTCGTTACCCTTGATTGATATGTAATGAGGAGCATTTTACGCTATATTTTCCTCAAAACTCAGAAGTACCAAAGCTTCTTAAGACTTCTTCTACATATGCAGTGTTGACAAATCCATTTCTGAACACAGAAACACATATGGTTGCTACGGATCCTGCTTCTAGTTCGCAAGTGCTTATGCTATCCGCCATTAAGCCCAAAACTGATTTTTTGGTGTCAACTCAAAGTAAATATTACATAATCCGTTGTCGTCATCAAATGGTCATGCTACAGGAAAACCTACCACTTCGAATTCGACCTTGTCTGACTAGGCTCTACCACCTATTCTTCCAGAGTTAACAATAAAAATGCCGAAGGGAGTAGTTCATAAATGGACATTTAACCCTTGAGTTCGTGTAGCTCAAAATTATAATGTAGTAGAAGACGTGGCTTAGTAACCTTCTGTTATGTCAATGCTTGAGGTTCTTCGTAATTTTCCCTCCTAGAAGCAGGTTTTGTTGTTTGCGATTGATGGAATCGATCTGACAGATTCAAATCTTATAGTCTTTAATCACGCAGGCTATGTGCCAAAATTACTAGCACAATTAGCATTCTTGATTCAAGTACATGTCCTGAATCACCTCATTCATCGTACTATCATTGATGAAAACGAATCTACTTTTGTCATGTCAATGAGTTGCTGGAAGTCACTTGGTTCGCCGACTTTGTCACAATCACCTACGACGTTGAAAGCTTTTGACAGTTGTATATATAATCCTTGTGGAAATATTAGTAACCTGCAAGTAGAACTAG
Source organism: Pinus albicaulis (assembly GCA_034641835.2). NCBI lineage: Eukaryota > Viridiplantae > Streptophyta > Pinopsida > Pinales > Pinaceae > Pinus > Pinus albicaulis. The sequence goes on from CM076580.1 coordinate 754,218,369, forward strand.
GGGCGAAATCGGTTACTATAGAAGTTGAGGTCGTTGATGGACCCCTTAACTACAATATATTACTTGGAAGACCGTGGATTTATGCTATGGCTGCGGTAGTATCTACTTACTTTCGTATGATCATCTTCCCCCATAAAGGATGTATCACAGCCATTGATCAACTCTCTTTCTTTGCCTCTGGTTCCCAGGAAATTGGAAGCATTCTATTTGTTCATGGGCCCCCACCTTCTCTTTATAACATTGATGTAGGACTCTTTAAGGATCCTTCCCTAATGGGCACCTTTTCGTTACCATCGCCTGCGACATCGGTGGAAATCGGAAACATAGAGACCTGCAATATGATATCTTCCACTTCATCTAACTTAAGGAAGATTCCCAATGATTCTGAAGTATTTAGGCTGGGCGAAATCATGCCACTAAGTCCAATTGGGCTAGCATAGCAATAAATTTTCTTGGCTTATGCGACCAATCCAAATCCCTTGTCGTTGACCTTTTGGGTTGATCGTTCTTTAGATTTTGATACTTCTTCTTATCCTTTTTCATGGGTATTCTCGACTGATGAGAGCATTATGGAATCCATGATGCCGGAAGAAGAACCATTTGAATCATCACATCAACGATCCCATCTTCCAGATTACAGTGAAGATAATCCATCTGAACTATATCACCCTATTGTCGTTGATTTCTTGACTAATTCTATTCCTATTAATGCCGTCGATTCTGAGAAAAACCCATCAAATATCAAAGAAACAATTTCTATCAATATTTAGACCAAACCAAGTATTGTAGAAAACATTCATGTCGTCGTGTCTTGTTCTCCATCTAAACTTGACACTTATCACGCTCTTTTTCGTGAATTTCGAGATGTATTTGCTTAGTCATATGAGGAGATGTCAGGTATCGAATCCAGCATTGTTGAACATGAGATTAAGATGTATCCTAATGTTAAGCCAGTGCAACAACGTCTTCGTCCTGTTCACCCTAATAAATCTATTTCCATTAAAGCATAGGTTGAAAAACTTTTGTGTGTTGGATTCATTTACCCTGTTCCGCTTACCGATTAGGTTTCTAACATTGTTCCTATCATGAAGAAACAAAGGACAATTAGAGTGTTTTTCAATTATCGGGATTTTAATCATGCTTGTCCGAAAGACAACTGTCCCTCTCCCTTTATCGACCAAATTATTGATGAATGTGCCAGATGTGAAATATTTTCTTTGATGGATGGATTCTCCGATTACAATCAAATTAATATTCCCCCGAAGGACCAATATAAAACTGCTTTTATCTGTCCCTAGGGCACATTCACTTATCGAAATATCCCTTTTGGTTTAAAGAATGCTAGGGCTACGTTCTAGAGGGAAATGAATTATGATTTTCATGACATCAAGCACATAGTTCAATCATATCTAGATGATTTACCAGCACATTCACGGAAATAGGCTGACCACCCACTACATCTGAGAGCGATATTTTTATGATGTCGTCACTATAAAATACGCCTCAATCCGCACAAATGTGTGTTTGGTCTTGGTTCTATTTTTTTTCTTGGATTCATCGTGTCGAAAGACAGAATTCGACTTGATCCATTGAAGGTCCAGGCCATTCTTGATTTTCCTGCTCCTTCCAATCTGCTTCAATTACAAAGACTCCAAGGGAAGGCTAACTTTATAAGGAGGTTCGTTAATAACTACATTGAAATGGCTAAAAGATTTACTCGACTCTTGAAAAGGGGGATTCCCTTCCATTGGAATGAGGTTGCAAAATATTCCTTTGGTGTTCTTAAAGATACCCTGCTTTGAGCATCGTTAATATTTCACCAAAATTATGAGAGTAACTATTTCCTGTATCTCGCCACTGCAGATATAACCATCTCTATGGTTTTAGTCCAAGAAAAAGATGGGATTGAACATCTGATATATTATTTGAGTCGTAATCTCAATTATACGGAAGTTAATTACACATACGTTGAGAATATCGCTTTGGAAGCCATTCAAGATGTACAAATATTTCACCATTATATCCTGCTCCGAAAGATCATAGTCATTTCGGATTGCAACCCTATGACATACATTTTGTCACGTCAATTTTTAAGGGCGAAATATTCAAAATGGATTGTCATTTTGCAGGAGTTTGATTTGGAATTCATCAAATCTAAGTCAAATAAGTCTTTGGTGTTTTCTGAGCTTATATGTGAACTTCCTTCGAGTAGCATCGATCCTACTACGAAACCATCAATTCTGGATGAGTCTTTGTTTCTGATCGAGTCATCTAATATCTCTAGACCCAAACTTTCCATCCCAATACCTCTCCCTCGCAACAACGACTTATTCAATACCAAGCCAAAGATTATCTGATCATCAGAGATACACTTTATCGTCGTGGTGTCGATGCGATTTTACTTAGGTACCTCACGCATGAGGAAGCCAAAAAAGTTTTAAATGATTGCCATTTTGGTGCATGTGATGGACATTTTTCTGGTTATGCTACCACACAGAAGATTCTCCGCACTGGTTACTTCTGGCCTGCCATATTTCACGACTTCATTATCGCGGTGAGAAGTTGTCATGCTTGCCAGATATTTGATCTTAAAACCCGCTTGCCACCAACAATAATGCATCCTGTCATCGATGTTGGACCATTTGAAAAATGGGACATTGAATTCATGACATGTAACCCCCACTCAGTCAAGGGGCATGGATATATTATTGTCGCCGTTGGCTATTTTACTAAGTGGGCCGAGGCAATGCCTACATTCAACAACATGAGACAGATAGTTGCATTGTTATTTTTTAACCATGTGGTTACACGGTTTGGTCTACCGCAAGCCATAGTCACATATCATGGAAAACATTTTTGCAATCACATGATGGATGAGTTGACTACCAAGTTAGGACTGTCACATGATAGTTCTACCCCTTATTATTAGCAAGCTAACGGACAAGTTGAAGCTATCAACAATATTCTTAAGCATATGCTTCAATGCATGATTGGGGTTCATAAACGAAATTGGCATTTTATCATGTACTTGGATTTGTGGGCATATATAACCTCGGTGAGAAATGCGACTAGATTCACTCCCTTTCAGCTGGTTTACAGTCTGGAAGCTATCTTCCCGATACAATGTGAAGTACCATCGTTGAAACTCGCAATTGACCTACCACCTAACACTTCTGAAGAAAAGGCACGTCTTTTAGATCCCATCCATCTTGATGAAACATGTCGTGAAGCCGCATTGGCCAATGAAGAACATAAGAGATAAATCAAGGCACAATATGACCGTAATGTCAAGCCTCGCACCTTCTTGGAAGGATACCTGGTCTTGATTTATCATTAGAAAGTTGATAAGATAGGAACAGGGAAATTTGAACCATTATGGCACGGCCCCTACATTATCAAGCGCATTATGGGTAAGGGTTCCTACGAGTTGGTAGATTATGATGGGATTCCATTGTCGCAGCCTCGAAATGGTTTGTATCTTAAACGTTACTATGCCTGATTTTGCGTAGTAAACACTGTATTATATGCTTTGATTGCGTGTGTGTAGTAGTGTATCTTTTAGATTTTTTCATGTGGTTTGTAATTCGCTTTGCATTTTTTATAGATGTCAGAATCTTCGGAACCATTTGTTGGATATGCCGATGGTGCTAGTCATAGTACTCAGAATATCCTCTGCAGCATGGGCCATCTTCTCTCCAAGTGGAGAGTTAGTGAGTTTCCAAGGGATTTGTATTGGTCTATCGACCAACACTATCGTTGAGTATAGAGGGTTGATTGAACTACTATCTGATGCCATTTCACTTGGAATTCACTGCATCATCATCAAGCTAGACTCACTACTTGTCGTACTACATCTTACTAGCGTCTATATTGTCCGAAATCCAGCAATTCATCGCGTGTTCCTTAGATTTCATCTTTTGGAAAGACATTTTGATTACATTCAATATCAACACATTTCCAAAAAAATTAACACTTTGGTTGATTCATTGGAGAATTATGTGTTAAATAGACATTTGCAACATAAACACTGTTATCGATGAAATAGGTAACCTGACCTCAAAACGGGAACTCCAGCCCAAAAAGACTCAAAAAACATGAAAAAACACCCCAAAAACAAAAAAAGTGTATTCTAGAACACACTTGGTTTTTTTTTAAGGTCAAATTTCAACATTTTATAAAATTATGCTAAAAACAAAATTGTTTCTTGAAAAAAGGATTGAAAAAACACCCTCAAAACAAAACCAGTTGACGCTGGAATTTAAAAATAAAAATAAAAAAATTGTCTTATTTTTGACATTTTTAAAAATAGAAATAACATCTTTTAATTTTTAAAATTCAAACATTAAAAAAACCTAAAATTTAAGAAAAAAATAAATTTAAAAAATAAAAACATTTTAAAGCTTAAAATTTAAAAATATATAGGAATAAAAAAATAAAAATAAAAACAAAATAAAAATTTGAATTCAAACATTAAAAAAACCTAAAATTTAAGAAAAAAATTAAAAAAAAAAAGAAAAAAAAAAAGAAAAAAAGAAAAAAGAAAAATTAAAGATTAAAATTTCAAAATATAAAGAAATTAAAAAAATAAAAAAATAAATAAATAAATAAATAAATTAATTAATTAATTAATTAAAAAGAAAAACAAGTTAAAAAAAGAAAGAAATTATAAAAAATAAAATATAGAAATTAACTATAAAAAAAGAAAAATAAAATGTTATTAAAAATAAAAAATGAAGAAAAAAAAAATATTAAATTTAAAAAAATATATATTAAAAAAACAAATAGATTTTAAAAAATATATTAAATTTAAAGTATAAAAAATAAAATATACATATATGAACTTAAATTAAAAATATGTATATTAGATTTTATTAAATTTTAAAAAAAATATTAATATTAAAATAACAAATTAAATTACAATTTTTTTTTAATTAAATTTTAATAAATAAATGAATAAACAAATAAATTTTGAAATAAAAATTAAATTTTAAATATAAAGAAAAAAAAACCATTGTTAAAACAAAAAGCTTAAAAACTTTAAAAATCAATTAAAATTGAAAATTTGAAAAAAATAAATTAAATAAAATATATTAAATAAAAAACAAATTAATTTGAAAATATTAAGTTTAACTTAAAAAAAAATCTAATTTTAAATACACAATTTTAATTGAAATAAAAAAAATATAAAATTTTATGTAATTAAAAAAATAATAATAAAAAAATAAAAAATTTAAAAAAATATTAAATTCAAATAAATTAAAAAAATACAAAATACAAAATTTACTTAAAAAAAAAAAAATTAAATTAAAAAAAATAAATAAATAAATTACAAAATTTAAAAAAAAATATTAACCAAAAAAATTTAAAATTTAAAATATAAAAATTAAATTAAAAAAAAAAATAATAATAATTAATTTTTTTGAATTAAAAAAAATACATATTAAAAATTAAAAAAAAAAAGAATTTTTTGATCGTGGTGGCGCTGCCAATCGGCCTCCCGCCCAGGTGACGGCGGAGGTCGGCCGCTAGGCAGGAGGTCGATTCCGAGAATCGCCCTCCTGCAGTTGGAGGCTGATTCCGGGAATCGCCCTCCTGCGGCGGGAGGCCGATTTTGGGAATCGCCTTGAGGCCGATTCCGGGAATCACCCTCACGTAACGCGGGAGGCCGATTCCTAGAATCGGCCTCAGGGCGATTCCCGGAATCGGCCTCCCGCGGCAGGAGGGCGATTCTCAGAATCGATGTCAAGGCGATTCCCAGAATCGACCTCCCGCCGCGAGAGGGTGATTCTCGGAATCGGCCTGAGGGTGATTCTCGGAATCGGCCTCCCTCCCAGGTGGCGGCGAAGGCCGGCCGTTGGGCGGGCGGGGGGCTGCATGCAGCCCCCTGCCCGCCCAGCAACCTGCCTCCGCCGCCACCTGGGCGGGAGGCCGACTAGCGGCGCCACCATAATCAAAAAATACTTTTTATTTTTTTAAATTTTTTTAAATTTTTTTTTAATTTGATTTTTATTTTTATTTTTATTTTTAAATTCAAAAAAATTATTTATTTATTTTTTAAATTCAATTTTTTTTTTTTATAATTTAATTTGTTTTAATTTAATTTGTTTTTTTTGTTTTTTTTTAAATTTTGTTTTTAAATTTAATATTTTAGATTAATTATTTTTTAAAATTTAAAATTTATTCATTAAATTTATTAAATTTTAATTAAATTTAATTTTTTTTTTTTTTTTAAATCTTTTAGTTTATTTGGTTTTTCATTTTTAAAATTTATAAATTGTTTCATTTTAAAAAAAACAATAAATTTATGGATATTTGTTTTTTAATTATTTGCACGTGTTTTTTTTCATTTTTTTTGTTTTTTAATGATAGTTTTTTTTATTTTAATTCTTTTATTTTAATTTTCTTTTTCAATTTTAAATTTTGTTTTGTTTTTTTTTTGTTTTTTAATTTGTTTTTTTTTTGTTAATTTTAAAATTTGTATTTTTTCTTTCTTATTATTATTATTTTTTTAATTTAAATTTTTAAATTTATTTTTTTCTTTTTTATCTAAATTTTAATTTTGTAATTTAATTTTTTTTTTAATTATATGGATTTTTTTAATAACATAGAAAAAATTGTTTTTGATGTTTTTTTAAAAAAGAATTTTTTTTGTTAATTTTTGTTTTTTTCTTTAAATTATGTGTTTTTTTTCAAATTTTGTCATTTCTTTTGATAAAATTTTCGAATATTTTTGTTTTATTTATTTATTTTTTTTTTTAATTTTTAATTTTTACGAGTTAATTTTGTTTTTTTTTTACATTTTTATTGGTTTTTTTTTTATTGTTTTTATATATATTTTTTATCTAATTTTTGTGTTTTATTACCAACATGAAAATCACCACTCTAAAAAAAAAAGGTTGATGCTGCATCTATACGTTTCAAAATTAGCATGAAAATCACCGCTCTAAAAAAAAATGTTGATGCTGCATCAATACCTTCCAAAATTAGCATGAAAATCACTAACATTTTAAAACAAATATTCATACTTCATAAATAAAAATATTAGTGTCAAAAATGTGCTAAAAAAAAGGTGATTCTGCATCACCACTTTTCAAAATCGGGTGCTTTTTATGCTACCAAAAAAAAGTAAGTAACAGTGCGGTTATCTATTTCATCGGTAACAGTGTTCATATGTAAAGATATATTTTCAATTTAAATCATACAATTGAATAGGATTTCACATAATCATAGAAAAACAATGAAAGTAAAATAGATTTTTATCGATTTTTTTACACAAATTGTGTCCAAGACACGCTGGTCATTTGACCTCAAAATGTATACAAATATAGCATAATCTAAGTAAACCTAGTGATGCTCATGATAGTAGGTCACTGCTTGGGCTATCATACGCAATAGCCTCATCCAATAGCTAGGCACACCAATGGTATGGGGTTGCAGCCTCATAGGTAACTCATCGATCCGGACATCCGGTATCCCAAGAGTCAATCCCTCCACATGTTTCTGCAACTCAGCAAGAGTCTCAGCTAAATTCAAATCCTGAAGGATTGCTCTCTCGAAAGTCCTCTCTGCTGTGCAGAAACCACTAGTCGAATGGTATCTACATCTTCATACATAAAGCATCTTTAGTTTAGTCTTGGAAACATAAAAAAATACAAAAAAATATGTAAACCCCCCCCCCCCCCCCCAAAAAAAAAAAAAAGGGTCAACATTTTACCTATAGCACCCCATTGAGCACCGCCTGGTAAAAACAAATTTGGATCTCCGTGGAAATCCATCTCTACATATGGATGCTCCTCTATGGAGATATTCTGTCTTCGGAGCCAACTGAAGAATGCAGTGGAAAACAAGATCGATGACTGACCAGCATGTCTAGCCATCAGCTCGACCCACCACTGCATCTGTGGATCTCTTGGACTAGCTAATCCCAGTGTCACATGTTGTGGCTACATCAATGGAACTTACTCCAAAACAAAATTGATCAAGATTGACCCATAGCTGAAATTTTTGGTCTTTCAACTTTTTACCTTGGTCAGTTGTTCTTTCATATGAAGGAGTATTGCTTCAGCCCAGTTGAACTTGGTTGGCTCGACACACTCAAGCACATACTGCATGTATGATCTGTTCGTGACATGTAGTGTCACGCATCCAGCTAGCTTTGCGATAGTGAATAGGAGCATTCGCAAAGGCATATCACGTACATATTTGATATTTATCATTCCATCTTTATTAGGCTCAGTTCCTAGTCGACAAAAAATTCAAATGTAGTCCTTCACTGTTTCACCTCCATGGATGGAGCCTGCAAGGGAAATGGGGGCACCGCATCTCGACAAACCTCTCATAAAGTAAATGTCATCAACCAATATTGGGAGCACTTTGTCCCCAACATGAAATGTCTGTAGTGTCGAGTCCCATGAACGGATCAAGAACTGCAATAGTTTCATGTGTTTCCATATCCCTAACAATCTGAAGTACTTGAGCAACCCACAGTCTCTGAGGACTCTCACAGTGTCAGGATCATTTAGGGAAACCATATCCTATTCTTCATGTTCTCTTTCTCACCATGTAATTGACATTTTGATCTGATCAAAGTCTGAAATCACACCATAGGCTTAGTTAGGATCCATTCCATGCAAAAAACAAGATGCAAGTTTTTGAAATGCACCCAAATCACTCCTGAGTGGAAGGCAGAGCATTACAGAGGAACTAGCCTTCTTTCTAGCCTCTCTGCAACACACTTTACAAAATCCAAGGGTGTGTTGGTCCTAGGGCATTGTATATTTACCCTAGGAGCCCAAAAACCCTAAAAAATGTGCATGAAACTAAACAAGAATGCAACCAATAGAAAGAGGAGGGTAAGATATTCTACCTGGTCCAGACGACATGAGAAATGATCCACAATATCTGTCGCAATCAGTCGCTGAAGTTCGAGGGTAAAACTGGTTCAAAGCACTGAAATTCGAATGGTAAATGTGAAATGGTAAAAATGATTTGGTAATTTCTTATTTTAATAGTATTTTTGATTAATTTATGTATATTTAATAAAATGACTATGGTTTTTACCAATCTTTACTATTTATACAGGCATTGTTAAACCATTTGATGTTTCTTTGAGCAGGTTAACAACTGATTACAATGATTTTGTCGTGCATGATCATGAAATTCAATTTTGACCACAAAGCATACTTTTATCTCTTTTTGGAGCTTTGTTAAACATGAAAAAGGAACTCAAAGCACACTTTTATTTCTTTATAGAGATTTTTTAAACATGAAAAAGGAACTCAAAGCAAAATTTTATCTCTTTTTCGAGCTTTCTTAAACATGAAAAAGGAACCCCCCCCCCGGAGTTTTATTTCAGCTTTTTTCAGACTCCCAAAACATGAAAATATCGTTGAGCACTTATCCTTTCGAGCTCGTAAAAGGAATTGAAATGACATCTACTCAGTATAAGTTTAATCCTTTTCTGAATTGAGAAAACCCTAGTCGAACATGGCTAGGAGGTTCTCTCAGGTATTATTTTATGCTTTTTCAGATTTGAGGGACTATTATAACACTGTTACCGATGAAATAGGTAACCGCACTATTACCTACTTTTTTTTGGTATCATAAAAAAACACCCGATTTTGAAAAGTGGTGATGCAGAATCACCCCCCTTTTTTTTGTGCACATTTTTGACACTCTAATATTTTTATTTATGAAGTATGAATATTTGTTTTCAAATGTTAGTGATTTTCATGCTAATTTTGAAACGTATTCATGCAGCGTCAACCTATTTTTTTAGAGTGGTGATTTTCATGTTGGTAATAAAACACAAAACTTAGATAATATATATATATATATATATATATATATATATATATATATATATATAAACAATAAAAAAAAACCAATAAAAATGTAAAGAAAAACAAAATTAACTCGTAAAAATAAAAAAATTAAACAAAAAAAAAAAACAAAAAAAAAAAACAAAAATATTCGAAAATTATATAAAAAGAAATGACAAATTTTGAAAAAAAAACACATAATTTAAAGAAAAGAAAACAAAAATTAACCCAAAAAAAAAAAAAAACAACAACAACAACAACAAAACATCAAAAATATTTTTTTTTAAGTTATTAAAAAAAACCATATAATTAAAAAAAAAATTTAAAAAAAATTTAAATTACAAAATTAAAATTTGGATAAAAAAAAATAAAATACAAAAAAGAAAAAATTAAATTAAAAAAAAAAAAATTAAAAATTAAAAAAAAAACACAAAAATTAAAATTGAAAAAGAAAAAAGAAAAAAGAAAAAAAAAACAAAAAAATGAAAAAAACCACGTGCAAATAATTAAAAAACAAATATCCATAAATTTACTGTTTTTTTTTAAAATGAAACAATTTATAAATTTTATAAATGAAAAACTAAATAAATTAAAAGATTAAAAAAAATTAAATTAAATTAAAATTTAATAAATAAATTTTAAATTTTAAAAAATAATTAATCTAAAATATTAAATTTAAAAACAAAACAAAACAAAACAAAACAAAAATACAAAAATACAAAAAAAAAAAAAAAATAAAATAAAAAATTTGAACTAAAAAAAAAAACTTAAATTTTTTGAATTAAAAAATTAAATAATAATAATAATAATAATAATAATAATAATAATTTGATCGTGGTGGCGCCGCCAATCGGCCTCTTGCCTAGTGGCGGTGGAGGTCGGCCGCTTGGCTGGCAGGGAGGCTGCATGTAGCCCCCGCCCGCCCAAAAGCCAGCCTCCACCGCCACTTGGGCGGAAGGGCAAAAAAAAAACAAAAAAAAAAAAAAATAAATTGTAAAAAAAAAAAAATAATAAATAAATAAATTTTTTATATTAAAAAAAAAAAAATCAAATTTAAAATAATAATAATAATAATAATAATATATTAAAAATTAAAAAAAAATTTAAAAAATAAGAATTTTTTTATCGTGGTGGCGCCGCCAATTGGCCTCCCACCCAGGTGGCGGCAGAGGTCGGCCGCTTGGCGGACGGGGAGGCTGCATGTAGCCCCCCGCCTGCCCAGCCGCCTCCGCCGCCACCTGGGTGGGAGGGCGATTCCCGAAATCGGCCTATCGCTGAGGATGGCCGCTGGGCGGGCGGGGGGCTGCATGCATCCTCCCCGCCCGCCCAGCGGTCGGCCTCCACTGCCACCTGGGCGGGAGGTTGATTGGTGGCGCCACCACGATCCAAAATTTTTGTCTTTTTTTATTTTATTTTATTTTATTTAAATTTTATTATTTTTTTTTGTTTTTTTTGTTTTCCTAAATTTTGTTAATAATTTTTATTAAATTTTGTGTGTTTTTTTTTTAATTTAATTGATTTTTTTTTAAATTTTTTCATATTTTTTTTTAAATTATTAAATTTTATGTTTAGTTTTTACATTTAAATTGTTAAATTTTAATAAATTTTGTATTTTTTTTTAAATTTATTTGAATTTAATATTTTTTTATTATTATTTTTTTAAATGCATAAAATTTTATATTTTTTTTATTTCAATTAAAATTGTGTATTTAAAATTAGATTTTTTTTTTAAATTAAATTTAATATTTTCAAATTAATTTGTTTTTTATTTAATAATTTTATTTTTAATTTATTTTTTTCAATTTTTCATTTTTAATTGATTTTTAAAGTTTTTTAACTTTTTATTTTAACAATGTTTTTTTTTTCTTTATATTTAAAATTTATTTTTTATTTCAAAATTTATTTGTTTATTCATTTATCTATTAAAATTTAATATTTTTTTTTAAATTTAATTTGTTATTTTTATATTAACATTTTTTTTTAAATTTAATAAAATTATATATATATATATATATATATATATATATATATATATATATATATATATATATATATATATATTAAGTTCATATATATATGTGTTTTATTTTTTATAATTTAAATTTAATTTATTTTTTAAAATTTATTTGTTTTTTTAATATATATTTTTTTAAATTTAATTTTTTTATTGTATTTTATTTTTCATTTTTTATTTTTAATTAATTTTTCATTTTTTTTTACTTTTAATTTAAATAATGTATTTTTTTTTAATTTTTATTTTAAAGTTTTAAATTTATTAAAATTCAATATATTTATTTAAATTTAATTTTTTATTTTAAATTTATTTTATTTATTTATTTTTAACATTTTCTTTTTCTTTTTTAAATTTAATTTCTATATTTAATTTTTTATAATTTCATTCTTTTTTTAACTTGTTTTTTTTTTAATCTAATATATATATATATATATATATATATATATATATATTTTCTATATATTTTGAAATTTTAATCCTTAATTTTTTTTTTCTTAAATTTTAGGTTTTTGTAATGTTTGAATTAAAATTTTTATTTTGTTTTTATTTTTTTATTCCTATATATTTTTAAATTTTAAGCTTTAAAATGTTTTTATTTTTTAAATTTATTTTTTCTTAAATTTTAGGTTTTTTTTTTAATGTTTGAATTTTAAAAATTAAAAAATGTTATTTCTATTTTTAAAAATGTCAAAAATATGACACAATTTTTTTTTTTTTAATTCCAGCATCAACTGGTTTTGTTTGGAGGGTGTTTTTTCAATCCTTTTTTCAAGAAACAATTTTGTTTTTAGCAAATGTTGAAATTTGACCTTAAAAAAAAACCAAGTGCATTCTGGAATACACTTTTTTTGTTTTTGGGGTGTTTTTTCATGTTTTTTGAGTCTTTTTGGGCTAGAGTTCCCGTTTCGAGGTCAGGTTACCTATTTCATCGATAACAGTGTTTTATACGAAAAATAACTTGTGGAGTTTTCTTTTCGTCCCCTTGTTCAAACTCTCTAAACATGAAAAAGGACCGAGTTTTCACTGTCGTTAGACTTGTTAAAGCATCAAATATCGACAAACTTGTCCATCATGACAAGATTGAGTTTCAACTTTTCTAGACTCGTTAAAGCATCAAATAGAGATGGATCCACCCAAAGGGTGGAATTATACATCAAGCATATGTTATCCTCCTCAAGCTTGTTAAAAAATAAAGAGGTACTGATCAACAATGACTGGGGAAAATTGGAAAGGGATAAAACACTTTATGGTAGCAAGTCGCTCTTAAAAATGACACTTATTCACTTCATCTCTGTGATTTCTGGTTTGGGTACTATGCTTGACGGTCTATCATTCCTATGTTCTATCATACCATCCATCACTTCGGTTTTGGGTTAAATTCTGCCAATTCATTCAGTGTCGCCGATATGTTCAAGAGAAGTCACTCAATTATTCCTCATCCCTTTCAATACTTATAAACCTTCATTTCATAACCATCATCCGTGACATTGCTTCATTAGTCACATTTTGTCTCCAAAATAATTACGCTCGTTTCGTTTTGTTGATGGGGGAAGCATCAATGCCCTCAAACGATGAGTCGCTTCCTGTCGACATCAACTCATCATCCAGGAAGTTCACTTAGAAACAACCTTTCAGTACCTTGGAGCTTTCTTACATCAACGACGTGTTTCTCACTTCCGGCGATAGGTTGACATCACAGGCCTTTGATCGAAATACTTTGTATGGTGTTTGAAATCAAACCATCTATTCACACCATTCAGAATTTACTACAGTACCTTGAGAGCCATGATAATCAACGATGGTTTCTCTCATGTCTGTTAAAAACTCACATCATTGGCTGGTAATCAGACGATGTCTTCCCATGTTCGACTTCAGATCACATATTCACTTGGTTAGACTCGTACTTAGGGGATTGAGTGAATGAGATTGAAGACCCTGGATCTATTTTCATCCATCGGGGCTGCGATTTCAGGAGTAGTACCAAACCATCCATACAATGGTCATTATTCAGATGGTCATCCTATCATGGGTCTATATCTGTAGACGACTTTCTAATGTTATGATAGTTTATGTGCTGAGTATCGGATATGCCTCCCTAAAAAATTCATGTACAAGATGAACACATATCATGATGTAATGTATTGTAATTGATGTAGGTTATCATTCGCTTCATTTCCTCCTCATCACATCTTAAAATAAATCACTCAACATTATCATTTTTGACTTCATGCTTTAGGGGGCAACTGTTACAGGTCAATTTGGGCATCATCCCAAAAAAAATATCAGCATCTATTAGGGTCTATCATACTCTAAATTAGTTTCTACATGCCCTAAACAAGTCATTCCATTGGTGGTTTTCCTTCATGAAAGTTTCACTTCTTAGATGCCAGTTGAAGTGCCCCATTGAGCCATCAATGCATCCCTAGATAGCTGTAACTTCGTTGCAGAGCATCTACTCCCATGCAAGTCTATGTTGCAGAGGCTCTAGGCCCACTTTAGAGTGCATTGGTCGACTGTGAGCGAATTTCTCATTGGATTTCTTCCCAACCTCTAGTGGCTTCTAGAAGTTGTTCCAGATTTCACCTCATCTGATAGCTTCGAATATGAACACCATGAAGCCATTAAACCTCTTATCCTCCTATTCCCATGAAAAAGGAAACCTCTTCATCCATTTTTAGGAAAGTCATTCAATGATTCGTTTATGTCAAACTACCTTCATCTACTTATAAATAGATTACTGATCATAGTGCACAAGAGAGCAAGAATTTGTGTTAAGTAGAGTTATGCTCGTGAGATCACAGTTATTGGAGGTATTGTACATGTACTATGATGCTGCCAGATTTTTGATGCTGGATGAGATGAGGATGGGACTAAAGCTGGATGAGTGAAAACGAATCAATCAACTGGTTGTACTCTTCCTTCTACTTCATAATAAAGACATTTGTTCCTTTCTAATTCATGTGGCAATGATGTTATATGTGTATTTATGAATTTAATCGATTCAATTTGTTTAACTTGAATAGATCGTATTGCCTTTATGTTGTTTTATGTATTTTTTTTTCCATTGCTGGTATCAATCAAGCGAGTTCAACTATATTGAGAGCTAGGAGGTGATGAAGGGAGGTGAGGAAAAGTGAACATATTACAAGTAGGTTTTCCTCCCTTTATCTATTCATTTTACGGAAAAGGTTAGATATCTTTCTTTCTATTGTTCTAAGTGAACCACCACACTTAGGGAAAGCATACTTATCCATAGGTTTTATTTCCGTAAAAAAACCTGTTGTGCTATACAACAACCCCCCATTAATTTTTATAAATAGGTACCCTTTAGAAATAAGTAGGAAATTGTTTTAATTTTCTAAAAAAAAAACTTAGAAAATAAATATTTTCTTTTAAAAAGTTTTCCGCTTTATTTTTCTTGAGTGCATCGCAAATCACATATCTTATGAATTTCAAAGACTCATAAAATTTAAAATGTGCGAGCCGCAATATGCGATCAACTGTTCCGAAGATATGTTTGAACTTTGCAAAAAACTTCAATCACCGTTATATTTACTTTATCGCATCGCACCTCATTTAATCAATAAAAAACATTAAAATAAAATAGATACAAGTTGCGACTTCGTGGACCTGAAGAGAAAATAAAGAAATGAATATAAAACATTCAGCAATTGCAGTCATTTAAGTTTTGTAAAAAGTGCAATTCGCATTTCGCATAACTTAATAACATACACAAAATTGTTATCCTATAAAAGTTGCGATCTGTGATTTGCACAAATCACATTTCACAATATTTAAGGGTAAGTATTATGAATGGTTATAAATTATGACTTGTGATATGCGTGTCGATGACATTTAATGGATCAATCATGTGATGTAACTTGTGTCATATCTAAATGAAATTGGAGATCTTAACGACTTTAAAGTGATTGATATATTTTACGCATGAAGGTGTATGAGATATTAATTCAGAGATTATTATTGATGATTGATTTTATATCTTGATAGAATTATATCTTCTTGCATGTGTTTGAAATAAATGATAGATTTGCCTCTTTGATTCTCTGTACTTGTAAAATTTGCTCTGTTTTCAAGAAACTAGTTAACAGATTGAGAAAGAGTAAAATGAGAAAAAAGGGCAAAGAAAATTCTCAAACATCGTCTACTAAAAATACAGAGATGTATCCCTTAATTTCAGATGCCTTATGCAACAAATATTGTGGCAGTTCAACATGGGAGGCAATGTATAAGCTTTTTGAAATCGAAGGACCAAGGGTGATAACCAAAGTTTCTTTGACAGGCATGACATCTACCTCCGACGCAGCTCTTTTTGACGTTGCATGCTCATACGTTCATAGGATAGCTACAAGACCAAAGATTCTCCCTTACACAGACATGGTTAAGTGGGCAATTGATTACTTATACATTGAAGATAAAATGTTCTAAAATTCGAAGACAGAAACTATGGGCTCTTTTAGGGTAGAAGATTTAACAACAATGTATCATCTACCATCCCCGTAGCAGAAATATGACAAAGAATTTTTGAAAAACTTTAGAGGAGAACATCCAGATCTTATCAAAGTCATCAAAGAATGGAAGGAGGAACAAGGGAATTTGAAGCAAGATTATCTTGGTACATACCCAATTACCCAAATTCCTAACCCTTATTGTTATGTTGCCGGTATGTTACGTAGATTATTTGCTAGACCTGATAGCACTAGATTCTCAAAAGAATGAGTTCCCCTGATTGACGCAATCGTCAATTCATCAATCTTGAATTGGGCAAACATTTTATCTGATAATCTAGCCAAGCACATTACCGACTATAGGAATAAAAGGAGTATTTCATCCAGAGAAATACCTCCCTTTTATATGTCTGCCTATGTCATGGACGCTATCTGTTTTACTTATATTTTTCCCACCATGGGATGGAAATGGACTACCCAAGACCCTATCCCAATTCACATTCACCACAAAGAACTCTGGGATTCCGAATTCCACCTACACTCCTATAAAATCTGTTATAGAGTCATATTACCTATGCACTAGATGATTTACAATAAAAAGGCCTCTAGGGTTTCTGAAGAAGCCAATGCAGACATTCTTTCTGTAGCTAGATGGTTTGCAGAGGATAATTTTACATATATTAGAGTATTCAGGAGTTATGCTTCTCCCCATGTTTTACCCTATTATGTTCTTGATAAGTTACTTGCAATAGAAATAGCCTTTCAACTTGTTAATCGTGTCAAAAAATAGCTAAAAGATGCTAAAATGGCTATTTGGCCTAATTACCCTGCACAATGTGGCACTTTTGCACTGTTTGACATCAACCATACTTACAAGGAAGTTTCCAACATTCATTTAATGAAATTGGCAGAAATTCCAAAAATGTTATATGATCCAAATTATGTAATTAAAAATTACATCACAGAGCTTAAGTTAAAGCCTTTTGTAAAGGAGGAAGATGGATTTGATGATCGTTTCCAGGGCATGGAAGAGTTTTTAGACATTATCAATTATGTATCTAGTCAACTAAGTCGAGATGATTTTGAAGCTTTCCAATGTATAGAAACATGAGACTAGAGAAAGTCCCTCTCAATTTGTTAACTATTGAAGATGAAAACAAACACACTCTACGTATCAACTTGGATGATGAAGTGAAATATATGTCTGAAGATAAATTAGGTTAGTCACAACAACAACCTCATAATTCAGATCACTCTGAAAATGAATCCGAATCTAAAAAGGAAAGGCCATAAAAGATAATTGACCAAGTAATCCATGAGATAGGATGCTAAAGGAAAAGAGAAATAATGGAACAGAATCATATTCTCAAGCAGTTCAACACAGTCATAATATTCTAGATCAGTCCAGTTCACCAAAAACAGAATATCTTATAGATGAATGGAAGGAGTTTTCTGAAGCAATAAAAACTCCTAAAGAGAATCCCAACACTGATTAGGAAATGAGTTTCAAGACACCTGAACACTCCCAGAAGATAGTGGAAACTGTTAACCCACTACAAAGTGTTCCAACAATGCATGATAAAGAAATCATACCAGCCTACCCTACATATCAGATAGTTAAAAAAATTGAAGATATTCCTTTGTTGGATATTTTCTACAGTCCTAGTTATAAACCTGTAGTTAAAAGAAAAAAAATGAGGAGAATTGATGAAACAACTTCAAGACCTACAAATGAATCAGTTGATGTATTATGGAAATATTCCTTAGATGATCCCACTGAACATCTAACCAAATTATCACAATATGTAGGGGCATATGCTACTACTATTGCTGATAAAGCTACTGAGGTTAGATTGTTGCTAAAACAAAAGGAAGACAGAGTATAAGAACTAGAGAAGTTGTTGAATGAAGAGAAATCTAATTCCATTGAGCAAGTCAAAGTAAACACATCCCAATTTCATAAATGTGTTGAAAGCCTTAAATTGCAGTATCAGACATAGATTAATGAAAAACAAGCACATCTGGAAGTAGCAATGACCAAGTTACAAAGCCGACCGCAATTAGAGAAATTTGTCAAAGAAGCTCTAGATTTAAACACTAAGATAAAAAAATAACAAGAAGTGTTTTGTCATCAAGTTTCTGTAATTGACTCTTATTGTGATTCAAATAAAATACTAATCTAGCTGATATCAATCCAGAGACTTGAATGTGAAAAAATTGAGAAGAAAATTGAACAACACATCCAATGGCTAGTATCCGATTCAGGGAAGGAAGCTAATCTACCTCAAGTATATAAGCTTCACAAAGAAATTCTCTTCAGAGAATGGGAAGCACAAATCAAATAGGCAGAGAAAGCAGCAGTGAAGAAATCCAAGATATCAAATGAGATTATTGAAGCTATGTGTGAACAACTGTCTAGAGCAGAACTTCTCAAGGAGAACACATCTGATGTGTTCTCAGAAACAAGACAGGTGGAAACATAGTGGAGGTAAAGAGCAGATACATAGGAGGAAACTATTAAAAAGGTAAATAATTTTGATCAAGAAAGTTACTGGAATTTTCTAATCAAACCTTATCATCAGCATCAGACTGTGCAGCCTCTTACAGGTTCAATGAAAAGATCCCAATCAGTAATCTCAAATGTTATTTTCAAGGGACAGATCAGATCAAGGATATCCCAACCAGCTCAGCTCAAAGCAATGTTAGATATTTGTCAACTTTGTGACCACATTCAGAAGAAAGGGCAGGACTCATAAATCAAAATTGTTATTTTAGTTTCCTAGATTGTAGTTTAAGTTAGCTTTATGAGGAAGGTTGTTTGAAACCTCCTCTATATTTTTGTAATAATCTATTTTAGTTTATATTTAGTTTAGTATTTAAACCCTTCTCATGCATTTAGAGAGGTCCAGAAGTTTTTCAAAAACATTTGCAAAGAATGCACTATCGTAAGTTTGTGAGTGCTTTGATGAATTAATGGAACACATCTGTTATCTTTTGACAATTAAAGTTGTTTAACTGATGTTGCACTACTGTACTCTTTAAATTTCTTGAAAGTGAGAAGGAGAAGATTCATTGCTGTCAGTTTACATGAGTAGAAATTCATACATATGGTACTTCTATTCACTTGTATTAAGTCTTACTTCATAGATTTATAGTCATATTTTTATTGCATTATATATTTGAAACGTCATCATATATAATTATTTCATGCACTTCTATTCTAATATTTAGCTATGGTTTCTTATTGAATATGTAATGACACTGATAAATGAGATATTTCTTTCACAATTCTTCTTGATAGAAGAATCATTTTACATAATTTTCATCTCTTTCAACTGTTAAATGATCTATATTACTAAAAATTGAAAGATATCATTTCAAATCGTATAAAGGAAAAACACCCCGGGTATATATTAGATTACATAGTTTAGATAGATTAATATAGATTAAAATCATTATCCATTTGCATGCTATATTAACAACACCCTAAAAAACATCCTTATTGGGAAACTAGCGCCATTATCCCCAGTCGGAGCCACTACACCAAACGGAAAAGGAATTGCTTTAAGGTCCGGACCGGGTGGTTTTCCCCCATGTTTTTGCAGCGGAATTCCGAGGCCTCAACATTTTGGCGCTAGAAGGAGGGCCAAGTGAATGGCACAAAGGTCTGATCAATCTAAAGGTCAATCAAAAAGTCTCTCTCCCTCTAGATCCGCATCAACTTCTAGAAAATTATCTAGATCCTCATCTATAAAATATGAAGTTGAACATGTTTCCCCTAAGTCTCCTAGCGATACTCAAACCATACTATTTCCCGAGTTTCACCAAGATTCTCCAGAAGTTCAATATTTGATAGAAAATTTAGAAAAAGTATCTATTTATATTGAAAAGCCTGAATCTTCTCAATTATCGGATCTTAGTATTTCATCTTCTTTACAACCTCGAAGAATATTAACCTAATCATAAAGTCAAAAAACAGGGATTCTCCCTTTTGAATTTCCTATCAGTAATACTCGGAAGAAGTTAAAGAGGACTTAATCAGAGTCAATCACCAGCGAGATCTTATCCCATTCACCCCCATTACCTCCACTCACTTCCACAAATTTCATTCCAACAGTTGATATCACTTTCACTAATTCCAATACTCAAACTGTTAGTCCTAGTGCTCAACCTGCCTCATCATCAATTCAAAATCCACCCAACCAACCCATCCAAAATCCAATGGCAAGTCAACCCCCTCCACCGAATGTAAATGCATGGAGAAATCCAGGGGCTATAAACATGCCCGCCCCTCTTCATGCTCTGCCTAAAAATCCTGAAATATGGCTACCTAAATTTAATCCTAATGATGGTCTTCCTGCAGAAGAACATATTCATAATTTCATGTTAGCCGTCAAGCTGAATGCAATAGTTGAAGAGGATTGCGTTGTACGATTATTTCCATATACTTTAAAAGGATCTGCATGATGCTATTATTTTTCATTACCTGGTCGCTCTATAACTAACTGGAATATGTTTGAAGAAAAAATTCTAGCTAATTTTGGAGATGACAGAACTACTGCTACGCTCATCAATGATATTTCAAATCCTAAAACTAAACCAGGTGAGAAGATAAAATATTTTAATTCAAGATTTAATAAACTACTCAATAAAATTCCTGTTACAGCACTTCCTGGCGCAAAAGTTCAAATTGAGTGGTATATTTCATCCCTTCCATCTAATATAGCTATTTTCATTGATAGAGCAAAGCTAGCAACACTTGCAGAAAATATGGAGTATCTATCTGTAGAGAAACACATAACTGCTCTTGAGAAAAAGAATTCTTAGGAATATCGAAAATCAAAGAAGATATCTTTCAAATATGATTATAAGAAGAAGTTGCCAAAGGATCCATTTGACGTAGAAGGTCTTAAAAAATTCTTGAAAACAATGACCAACGAGATGGCAGATATCAAGAAACAAGTCGCCGAAAATTCAAATTCAAAAAAGAGTTTCAGGAATTTTAAGAAAAGACAATCCTCTAATTATCAACCTCCAAATATTATATCTAATGTTGAATCGGATCAAGAAGAGGAGGAAGAACAAACAGAGGAAGAAGAAGATTACAATGAAGAAGAAGTTGAACTTAATGGAATGTGGGATTTCATCCTATCAAATGAAGAACAACTTGAAGCTTTTCCTGTCAGCACACACATCAAAAACATTATTGAAGCAACACAGCCTAGTCAATAGCAAAAAATTTCCACTCCTGCTAAAGACAAATCAGTAAACAAAAATTCTAATTCAAAGGCTACACAAACAAGTCTTGTTACCTTAGAATCTCCACCTATATCTAAAACAATAGTTGTCTCAGATACCATTGAGTATAATATAGTTGAAGACATGAAGAAAACTAGGGAAAATATTTCAATTCATGAGCTTACCAAATTGAAGCAACAACAACAAATCTTACCTAGAGACTTAAAAGTTGTTCCTGCTTCAAACTTACCTGATCCAACCATAGTTCAAGCTGCTAATGAAATGTGTAAGCCACCTTCTCCTTCAATGAAATTAGATGCTTCAGACTTAATTATGATAGGTGATCGATCCATCTCTCATACTCCTCCATTTCTCTTAACCTATGAGATCTATAAAAAAAATGTTCATAACTATTTAATAGAATCAGGGCCTCTTCGAATATAATGCCAAAATCAGTTTGTGCCAAATTAAACATAACTCCTCAGAGTTCTCCGGTCCATATAGTACAACTTGATAGAACTAGAGCAGAAGTGGTAGGAGAATTAAATTATGTTTCCATTAGATTTTCATCAAATCCCAAATTTTCTCAGATAATTGATATTTTGGTGGCAAATATTCCTGAATTTTATGGTTTAGTTTTAAGTCATGACTAGTCTGAGAAACTTCATGGTTATATTTCAACAGACTAGTCACATATGTTGTTACCACATAATGGAAAGCCAAACCAAATTTGAGTTGACTGTGAAAAGTTTATGAAGCATGCAGTGCCTGATCTTGAAGAACTTAATGAACAAGTAGCCTTCAATAACAACATTATTGGAAACTACTTTGTAGAGTCATTTTTAGGAAACTTTAATGCTCAACCATCACATTTCTTTGATAACGCGGTTGTATCTTAGATTGAGAAATTTTCCTAGCCAGATAATTCTGATGTATTAATTTTTTATTTAGAAAAATAGCTAATTCTTTGTTTTGGACCCTTTATTTTGATGGTTCTAAATATGAAGATAGTGTAGATGCGGTTTGCATTTTAATAAACCCAAAAGGAAAAAATACTATGTTAGCCTGCCGATTAGAATTTGATTGTACCAACAATGTAGCCGAGTATGAAGCATTAGTTCAAGGTTTATTAAAAGCTATTGATCTGAAGATCAAACATCTGAAGGTTTTAGGAGATTCAGAAATCATAGTTAGGCAAGTGAGAGATACTATCCATTGTAATTATGGACATTTAAAATATTATCAATCATTATTCCAAGAATTAACTGCTCATTTCTTAGCCTTCAACATTTCTTCTATACCTAGAATACAGAATGCTAGTGCAGATTTACCCACTAATGTAGCCTCAAAATTAATCCCATCCCAAGAATTTAGTCCCGATAGATTTTCTATTGAATTTATTTTTATACCATCTATTCCTGATAATATCACTAATTGGAAAGTATTCAATAACCAGTCAAACATCATAGATTTTTTAACATCTGAAAAATCTTACGATAATCACATCTTGGATGAAAATGAACATGACACTCAGATTAAGAAAGAACAAGATGAAAATCCTATTCCAAAATCTATTTTCAAGTTAGAAGAGTTATACGATCTAAATGACAGGTTTAAAAGAGTAACTAACTCAAAAACACAAAGTTCTACCTTAAGACTTGAGTTGGTTAATCTAGGAAGTGAAGAAAAACCTCAAAATATAATTCTAGGTCTTGTTCTGTCTTCCGAAGAAATATTATCATTCATCAGATTGTTTAGGATGTACAAAAGTGTCTTTGCTTGGGATTATTATGATCTTAAAACATATTATACTTCTGTAATTCAACACACGATTCCTATGATCTCAGAGGAAAAGCCCATACAATAGAAATTGAGAAAGATTCATCCAAACTTGGAAAATAAAATTAAAACTGAATTGAATAAACTCCTCAAGGAAAAAATCATTTTTCTATTCATACATTCTAAATGGGTATCAAATTTGGTACATGTCAGGAAAAATAATGGTCATATTAGAATTTGCATTGATTTTAGAAATTTAAACAAAGCTTGTCAGAAGGACAATTTTCCATTACCAACCATGGAACAAGTATTACATAAAGTAGTTGGTTCTGAGCTCATGTATTTTCTAGATGGATTTTCAGGTTACAATTAGATTCTTGTTCATCCAAATGACAGATTGAAAACTACGTTCAGAACTAAGTGGGGAACTTATGCTTATCGGAAAATTCCTTTTGGATTAATTAATGCATGTGCCACTTTCCAAAGAGCCATGGACATAGATTTTATGGGACTTATAAATAAAACAATAGTTATTTATTTAGATGATATTACTGTCTTCTCTAAACATGTAACTGATCATGTGAATGACCTAAAGCAAGTCTTTGAGCGATGCAAAAGGTATGGCATTTCATTAAATCGAAAGAAATCATTTTTGCTTTAGATGAAGGAAATTTTTTAGGATTTATTGTGTCAAAAAATGGTATCTATATTGATCTTGAAAGAATTTATGAAATTAAACGAATTGCTTTCCCTCATAACAAGAAAACCATGCAATATTTCATTGGGCAAATTAATTTTGTTAAGATATTTGTCCCTATTTTTTCTCAAATAGTTTTACCATTGCAGCACATGATTAAGAAAAATTATGTCTTTAAATGGGGACATAATGAAAGAGAAGCATTTGAATTGATTAAACTGTCAATTTTCAATGCTCCATTCTTGACCACCCCCAATTTTCTTAATCCATTTACATTATACACTTTTTCATCGGATACATCATATGCAGCTGTTTTAACACAGTTGAATGACCAACAAATAGAATCACCGATATCATTCTTTAGTTCAAATTTACAAGGTGCATAATTGAATTACACATCTGTTGAAAAGCAAGCATTTGCTGTTTTTAAGGCCATAAAACATTTTAGACCTTTTCTCGTAAAGTCTCATATGAAAATCATAGTTCCATTTTCGGCAGTAAGACAACTTTTGATGCAGAAAGAATTAGGAGAAAAAAGAGCTAACTGGGTGACTGTGTTACAAGAATATGATGTAGAAATTAAACCCTCTAAAATCATTAGAGGTC
This sequence comes from Pinus albicaulis, assembly GCA_034641835.2. Taxonomy (NCBI): domain Eukaryota; kingdom Viridiplantae; phylum Streptophyta; class Pinopsida; order Pinales; family Pinaceae; genus Pinus; species Pinus albicaulis. Next base: position 754,242,990 of record CM076580.1, read on the forward strand.
AGGTTTTTGCAGAATGCTTACAGGAGCATCACATTTGCCAGCAGAAGAAGATTCAGGTAATCATGTGCAAATATTAGAGGTAAGCCTCAATGATTTAAAGTCACAATATGCTGATCTTATATTTTATTTGAAGAGTGGATATGCTCCAAATCATCTCAGTTACAAGACAAAACGAGCTCTTAGATTAAAATCTAAACAATATGAGTTAGTCAACGATGCGTTATTTAGAACAAATTTTGATTTTGTACTTCTAAGATGATTAGAAAAATCTGGAGCAGAGAAGGTCTTGCAGGAACTCCATGATGGACCAAATGGAGGAAATTTTGGAGGAAATACAACAGCACATAAGATCTTGCATGCAGGTTACAATTGGCCTACACTTTTCAAAGATGCCCATGAATATACAAGAAAATGTAAAGTATGCCAAAGTACATCTGGAAGACAAAGAAAGCCAACATTCCCATTACATTCGGTCAATATTGAACAACCATTTGAGCAATGGGGATTAGATATAATTGGTGAGATTTTTCCTAACTCTTCCAAACAACATATATATATTCTCACGGCTACAGATTAATTTACCAAATGGGTGGAAGAAATTCCATTAAAAGTAGCTAATTCAGAAAATATCATTGATTTCATTGACCAGAATATCATAACCAAGTTTGGCTTACCTTCTGCTTTGATGTTTGATAATTCATATTATTTCTCTGGAACTGCTATGATAGAATTTGTGATTAAAAGAGGTTTTAAACTAAAATATTATGCATATTATTATCCACAAGGAAATGGTTTGGCAGAATCCAAAAACAAGAACCTTATTAGAATAATCAAAAGGAATATTGATCAGAATCAAAGAAATTGGCACAAGTCATTAATTTTTTCTCTTTGGGCAGATCGAATAACTCAAAAAGCTTCTATTGGTTCTTCTCCATTCAATCTTGTCTATGGAAAAGAAGCGATACTTCCCACCAACTCAGTTATTCCCTCTCTTTCCTTAGTTCAATTCATTGATGAAACTCCTACTTCTTCTTTACAACTTAGACAAGGTCAAATTCTTAAGTTAGAAGAAGAAAGAGAAAAAGCTAAACAAACTCACGCTCATCATCAACAGATAATAAAAGCCTCGTTTGATTCAACTTCTGTCACTTCAAAGAATTTTCAAATTGGTGATTTGGTATTGAAATGGGACAAAACGCATGAGGAAAAAGGTAAGCACACGAAGTTTCAAAAACTCTGGCTAGGTCCATTTCAAATAATTGAAGAAATAGGCCCACCAAAATTTTTATTGCAAAATCTATCAGGCAAAAGGGATTCTTTGCCTGTTAATGGGTAAATTTAAAAAAAATATTTCTCATAGAAGGTAGCCCCTTCTATCCTTGTATACTAGTGTCTTTTTCTTTTCTTTTTTTAAGACAATAAAAGTTGCTTAGTATTAATATTTGGCTTTTAAAATATAATCTCAGATGATTTTCTTTGATTTTTTTATAAAAAATAAAAAATGTTAAGGAAATAATCGAAAGATTTAGAAAGGAAAATTGATTTTATTTTTCTGAAAAATGGAATTTCGCTGAAATCATTTATTCTTTGATGAACTCTCATCTTTATATAGCATGAATATTATATTATTTGTCAAGAAAAGAAACTTTAACATAGTAAAGACCTGTTTACAGAAAAGCAATTTGAAACTCAACATTATCATCCAGAATCTTAAAAAGACCAATGATTAATCCCATCCAGGAAAACTTATAAATTTTTGAAAGGAATTCAATATATATATAATGATTAGAAGACAGAATTAAAAGATAATAAGTCTCATCACGAGCTTGTTTACCATTTTCATAAGGAAATAATTAAACTGAAATTACCAATACTGCCTACCAAAATAGGGTAATGACTTGAGATTATATCAAAAGGACAAGGGGTCTCATCAAGAGCCAGCTTGATCAACTTAATTACTACTAGTGAGATGCATTGTCATCATTTGGTTACCAAGCCAAGACAATGGCTTTTAAGTAAATAAAATAATATATAAAAGAAAATTCTCAAAGGTTATAATTTACTTCTGAAAATTATAAGAAATACTGGATGGGACAATGAATCATTGCTAGGTAAAAGGTAACCCTGCCAAAAGCTTAAATTTCCTATTAGAACAAAGGCTCTATCTATGATAAAAGAGTAAATTTTTATAAAGATGATCTGTAAAGGCCACCTAATTTATCTTTTTAAACTAAGTAAGGACTAATATAATTTTTCATACTTATATTTTTAATAGAGAAATTCTTATGAATAGTGAATAAGAGAAAATTTAATTTCTTAGTAAGATATTATTTATTTGAAATTTCATTCCTACAACTATTTTTTTATTTTCTAAAAGGTTTAGAAATTAAAAAAAAAATTATCAGAGATATCTGGTTCGCCTAAGTGAATCGCTAATTGTTGTGCTATACAACAACCCCCCATTTATTTTTATAAATAGGGACCCTTTAGAAATAAATAGAAAATTATTTTAATTTTGCTAAACAAAAAACTTAGAAAATAAATATTTTCTTTTAAAAAAATTTCCACCTTATTTTTCTTGAGCGCATCGCAAATCACATATCTTATGAATTTCAAAGACTCATAAACTTTAAAATGTGCAAGCCGCGATATTTGATTAACTTTCCCGAAGATATGTTTGAACTTTGCAAAAAAATTCAATCACCGTTATATTTACTTTATCGCATCACACCTCAGTTAATCAATAAAAAACATTAAAAGAAAATCGATATAAGTTGCGACTTCGCGGACCCGACGAGAAAATAAAGAAATGAATATAAAACTTTCGACAATCGCAGTCATTTAAGTTTTGCAAAAAGTGCAATTCACATTTCGCATAACTTAATAACATACGCCAAATTGTTATCCTATAAAAGTTGCGATCTGCGATTTGCACAGCTTGTATTTCACAATATTTAAGGGTAAGTATTATGAATGGTTATAAATTATGACTTGTGATACACGTGTTGACGACATTTAATGGATCAAACATGTGAAGTAACTTGTGTCATATCAAAATGAAATTCGAGATCTTAATGGCTTTAAAGTGATTGATATATTTTACGAGTGAAGGTGTATGAGATATTAATTCAAAGATTATGACTGATGATTGATGTTATATCTTGCTAGATTTATATATTCTTTCGTGTGTTTGAAATAAATGATAGATTTGTCTATTTGATTCTCTATACCTGTAAAATTCGCTCTGTTTTCAGGAAACTAGTTAACAGGTTGAGAAAGAGTAAAATGAGAAAAAAGGGCAAAGTAATTTCTCAGACATCGTCTACTAAAAATACAAAGATGTCTCCCTTATTCTCAGATACTGTCTGCAACAAATATTGTGGCAGTTCAACATGGGAGGCAATGTGTAAGATATTTGAAAGTGAAGGACCAAGGGTGATAACAAAGTTTCTTCAACAGACACGACATCTACCTTTGACGCAACTCTTTTTGATGTTGCATGCTCATACATTCACAAGAAAGATGTAAGAACAAATATTATCCCTTACACGGACATGGTTAAGTGGGTAATTGATCACTTAGACATTGAATATAGAATGTTCAATAATTCGAAGGGAGAAACTATGGGCTCTTTAGGGCAGAATATTTAATAGCAATGTATCATCTACCACCCCCACAACAGAAATATGACAAATAATTTCTGAAAATTTTTAGAGGAGAGCATCGAGATCTTATCAAATTCATCAAAGAATGGAAGCAAGATAAGCTTGGTATGTACCCAATTACCCAAATTCCTAACCCTTACTAGTATGCTGTCAGTATGTTATGTAGATTATTTTCTAGACCTGATAGCACTAGATTCTCAAAATAATGGGTTCCCCTGATTAACGCAATCGTAAATTCATCAATCTTGAATTGGGAAAACATTTTATTTGATAATATAGCCAAGCACATTACCGAATATAGGAATAAAAGGAGTATTTCATCTAGATAAATACCTCCCTTTTATATGTCTGCCTATGTCATGGATGTTATTTGTTTTACCTCTAGTTTTCCCACCATGGGATGGAAATGGACTACCCAAGACCCTACCCCATTTCACATTCACCACAGAGAAATTTGGGATTCATACTTCCACCTACACTTCTATAAAATATGTTATAGAGTCATATTGCCTATGCCCCAGATGATTTTCAATAAAAAGGCCCCTAGGGTTTCTGAAGAAGCCAATGCAGACATTCTTTCTGTAGCTAGATGTTTTACGGAGGAGAATTTTTACATAGATTAGAGTATTTGGGAGTTATGCTTCTCCCCATGTTTTACCCTATTACGTTCCCGATAAGTTACTTGCAAGATAAATAGCCTATCAACTTGTTAATGGTGTCAAAAAACAGTTGAAAGATGCTAAAAAGGCTATTTGGCCTAATTACCTTGTACAGTGTGGCACTTTTGCACTGTTTGACATCGGCCATACTTACAAGGAAGTTTCCAACATTAATTTATTGAAATTGGTAGAAATTCCAAAAAGGTTATATGATCCAAATGATGTAATTAAAAATTACATCACAGAGCTTAAGTTAAAGCCTTTCGTAAAGGAGGAAGATGGATTTGATGATCTCTTCCAGGGCATGGAAAAGTTTTCAAACATTATCAAGTATGCATCCAGCCAACTAAGTCAAGATGATTTTGAAGCTTTCCAAATGTACAGAAACAAGATACTAGAGAAAGTCCCTCTCAATTTGTTAACTATTGAAGATGAAAACAAACACACTCCAAGTATCAGCTTGGATGATGAAGTAAAATATATCTCTAAAGATGAATCAGGTCAGTCATAACAACAATCTCATAATTCGGATCACTCTGAAAATGAATCCGAATCTAAAAAGGATAGCCCAGAAAATATAATTGAGCAAGTAATCCATGAGATAGAGATGCTAAAGGAAAAGAGAAATAATGGAACAGAATCGGATTCTCAAGCGGTTCAACACAGTCATAATATACTAGATCAGTCCAGTTCACCAAAAACAGAAGATCTTATAGATGAATGGAAGGAGTTTTCTAAAGCAATAAAAACTCCTAAAGAGAATCCCAATACTGACCATGTAACGAGTTTCAAGACACCTGAACACTCCCAGAAGATAGTGGAAACTGTTAATCCACTACAAAGAGTTCCAAAAATGCATGATAAAGAAATCATATCGGCCTACCCTATAGATCATTTAGCTCTAAAAATTGAACATATTCCTTCGTTGGATATTTTCTACAGTCCTAGTTATAAGGCTGTAGTTAAAAGAAACAAAAAGAGGATAATTGATGAAACAAATTCAAAAGCTACAGATGAATTAGTTGATGTATTATGGAAAGATTCCTTAGATGATCCTACTGAACATCTAACCAAATTATCATAGTATGCAGGGGCATATGCTATTGCTACTATTGATAAAGCTACTGAGGTTAGATTGTTGCTAAAACAAAAGGAAGCCAGAGTACAAGAACTAGAGAAGTTGTTGAATGAAGAGAAATCTAATTCCAGTGAGCAAGTCAAAGTAAACAAAACCCAATTTCATAAAGATGTTGAAAACCTTAAGTTGTAGCATAAGACAGATATTAATGAAAAACAAGCACATCTGGAAGTAGCAATGACCAAGTTAAAAAGCCAACTGCAATTAGAGAAATTTATTAAAGAAGCACTGGATTTAAAACATTAAATTAAAGAAAGAACAAGAAGTGTTTTGTCATCAAGCTTCTATAATTGACTCTTATTATGATTCAAATAAAATACTTATCCAGTAGATATCAATCCAGAGACTTGAATGTGAAAAACTTGAGAAGAAAATTGAAGAACACATCCAATGGCAAGTATCGGATTCGGGGAAGGAAGCTAATATACCTCAAGTAGATAAGTTTCACAAATAAATTCTATTCAGAGAATGGGAATTGCAAATCAAACAGGCAGAGAAAGCAACAGTGAATACATCAAAGATATGAAGTGAGATTATTGAAGCTATGTGTGGACAAATGTCTAGAGCATAACATCTCAAGGAGAGCACGTTTTATGTGTTCTCAGAAACAAGACAGGTGGAAACACAGTGGAGGAAGAGAGTAGATACATAGGAGTAAACTATTAAAAAGGTAAATAAGTTTGATTAAGAAAATTACTAGAATTTTCTGATCAAACCTTATCATCAGCATCAGACTCTGCAGTCTCGTACAGGTTCAATGAAAAGATCCCAGTCAGTACTCTCAAACGTTATTTTCAAGGGATAGATCAGATCAAGGATATCCCAGCCAGCTCAGCTCAAAGAAATGTTAGATATTTTTCAACTTCGTGACCACATCTAGAAGAAAGAGCAGGACTCATAAATCATAATTGTTAGTTTAGTTTCCTAGGTTTTATTTTAAGTTAGATTTATGAGGAAGGTTGTTTGAAACCTACTCTATATTTTTGTAATAATTTATTTTAGTTTATAGTTAGTTTATTACTTAAACCATTCTCATGCATTTAGAGAAAGGTCAAAAAATTTGTCAAAAACATTTGCAAAGAATGCACTATTGTAAGTTTGTGAGTGCTTTGATGAATTAATGGAACACATCTGTTATCTTTTGACAGTTAAAGATGTTTAACTGATGTTGCACTACTGTACTCTTTAAATTGCTTGAAAGTGAGAAGGAGAAAATTCATTGCTTTAAGTTTATGAGTATAACTTCATACATATAGTACTTCTATTCACTTGTATTAAGTCTTACTTCATAGATTTACAATCATCTTTTTATTGCATTATATATTTGAAACGTCATCATATATAAATATTACATGCACTTTTTTTCTAATTTTTAGCTATGGTTTCTTATTGAATATGTAATCACACTGATAAATGCGATATTTCTTTCACAATTCTTCTATGCAAACTACTTTTCTAGAAAAACAATTTCACATAATTTTCATCTCTTTCAACTGTTAAATGATCTATATTATTGACAATTGAAAGATATCATTTTAGATCGCATAAAGGAAAAACACCCCGAGTATATATTAGATTAAATAGTTTAGATATATGCATATAGATTAAAATCATTATCCATTGCATGCTATATTCACAACACCCTCAAAAACATCTTTATTGGGAAACTAGTCCCATTATCCCCAATCGGAGCCACTACACCAAATGGAAAAGGAGCTGCTTTAAGGTCCGGACCAGGTGTTTTCCCCCCATGTTTTGGTAGAGGAATTATGAGGCATCAACACAACCAAATTCACAAAAAACTCAATGAAAACTATCTTAGCACTCACTTACAATGGAAAAATGTGTTTCTTGGAATCAAGGATTATGGAAGAGCTCAACAAATTTAAATATATTTATGTAGTCCTCACCTTACTAGACAACCTTAGTCACAAACGTGAAAATCTTAAATAGGGGGTGGTCCTTTGTCAATTTCTATAGGTTATTGCCAATTGTAAAGTTGTACAGAGGAATAATAAAAATAAATGACACCTCTATTGATCAAATTTATGTTCAATCTAATCACAATTACCAAATTGTCAATGAAAACTATCTTAGCACTCACCTATAGTGGAAAAATGTATTGCTTTGAAACAATGATTATGGAAGATCTCAATAAATTAAGCCCTATGTATGTTGTCCTCACCTTACTGGACAACCTTAGCTGAGAAGGTGACAATCTTAATGTGGCAAGAACATTTATGGATTTTTTTCACAAAATTTTAAAAGGTCTAACAAAATTGGAGATGTCATAAGCCCAAATTTTGAAAAAAAATAGTTGGTTAAAAAAATTAATTAAAAAGTGAGTGGCTTGAACCTTCTATCTTGGATTGGAAATCAAAAAAAATTATTCAATGCAGAATTTAAAAAAAAAATGCTCCAAAAATTTTAAAACATAAAAGGAATGGGGAGGGGATTTGGAACTCTTAAAAACATAAATGAACAATTGATTCTGAGGAAGGAAAATGCAACCTTAATTTTCACCTCTATAAATAGTTTATAATTAAATTTTATATATTTTTAGCTTTTTTCCAGGAAAGAGGCAAAAAATAGAAAGAAGATCTCTAATATGGAAAATAAAAATGAATTGTCAAACAAAATGAGAAAACAATCGTGAAGCAAGCAAATGGAACCTTGGATATTTAAAAATAAAAACAATATTTCCTTGTCAAACATTAGGGGATTCCATACACTTTCATAGACATGTTAAGATCAAGTAGATGCCCCTTTATATGGGAAACACCGCACGGCCATGATATATTACCCTATCATTCTAAAGTAACCCCTTGAATCTCTAGGCTCATGACTAACCCACTATAAAATGGGAATGGAATTGGCAAAAACATTCCTGATTCAGAATTAAGTCTGATAATAAGAACTAACATCAATATCACATGGTTGACTGTACACTATAGGTTACAATGGAAATATATGGATATCATAATGATATGTAGAATATCCTGGAAAGATGTGATGCATCGATCAAGACTCGTTTTCAAAACAAATTCCTTGATTTTTGGATGGGTTAATGGGGATTATTTGCTAAAATCCAATTATAATGTATTGATAATAATTTTTTTGTCGCGTATCCTCACCTTCCTAGGAATATATCAATGTGTATTATATTTATGTCAAAGGAACATTTTTTTAACTAAAAAGAGTTTTTTCAAAGAGGTGTGCAAATTCACTAAGAATTTAAAAATTATATTTTTATAATATATCTCTCTTATTTTATTTTTGTGTTCATTTTTTCAAAGGATGAATGTGAAGGATTTCAATGGAAAAATAATAATAAGGGGAATTCAAAACAATATACTAATTGAGTTTATTTGAAGATCATAATTGATATATGCATATTTATTCTAGACAAGTTAGATGACAAAACAATAAACTTCTGACTTGATTTCTATAACATAGGTATGAAATGCACCAGTAAATCTCCATCTCAACCGATTTCATGTCAAACTTAGGATGGCAATAGATAAATTGAGAATACAAATACTTTCAATTCACATTAATTGAATTATAGGTGGTGAACCCTGGTATTTCACAAAGAGTGCTTCAACTCCCAGGGGCTACCCTACTTTACTTTATAAATACAGGGCTCGTACAAACTTGGAGGTGATAGTGCTATATACACAGCAGATGCATTCTACTCATGTCATCCTCTTCCTCTCTACGAAACGGTGCTGCTTCTAGGGTTCCTCAGTGAAGTCTGTCACACTTCAATGAAACTAAAATAACTTGTAGAAAGGAAATGACAGAAAGAAAACTAAACTAAATTGCTGAAAAGAAATGACAGGAAAGGAAACTAAACTAAATTGTTGAAAGGGAATGACAGAAAGGAAAGTAATTTAAATTGTTGAAAATAAATGACAAAAAAGGAAAATAATTCTAACCACACTTAATTGGCCAAACGGCTAAAAACACTCTGCTTATCCTATGATCTATCTACCATGCTATCATGCTTCTAACCATGCAATTATTCATGATCTAACTAAAATTTTAAAATGTTGCTTGCAGTTTGGAGGAAAAATGGCTAAAGAGGCTAATGGAGGGCTTAAACATGTGGGACAAGGCTTAGAGTTATGGAAAGAGGGGTTTGGAATTTATTAAAGCTTATAATATCGCAAATATACTTTGGAGTGGGAGGCTTTGAAAAGTGCAATGGAGGAAATGCGATGGGAGGACGGAATTGCTACATGCGAAATCACAATCGCAATATCTCAAATCAGTCGGAGTGGCGAAAGTACTGATCGGGAGTGAAATGCGAAGTGTGAGGTGAAATGGGTGACGAGAGTGCGATATGCGACGGGTGACGTGGTAGGAGGATCAGTGGCGGAGTGCGATAACAATATCGTAATCAGCAAAAAGTAGAGGTAAGTATTAACGAGGCAGAGAGTGTTGCAAATTGCGATAAGCGAAAGGGAAATGTGATAAGTTAAAAGGTAAAGAGAAGGGTCAGGGTTCCACTGTTTTTTTTAATAATAAGCGGCAAAGGTAAGGTGAAAAGTGATATCACAATCGGGGTCTGGAAGTGGAATGAATAACGGGAAACAAATGGAAATGTGAATTGCGATTTGTGGTAATACTTAAAGGAAAAAATGGAAGGTCAGTTTCCAATGGTTTTTTATTGTTTTTAATAAAAGAGCAGAAAAGGGAAGTAGAAAGGGATACTTCATTCGGGCTTGGAATGGGAGAGCGTTAACAAAGATCACAAGTGATTTGCGATTTGCAATGGAGTGAGGTATGACGAGCGAGAGTTTTGAGGAGTAAGGGCAGAGGTGTAATTCTAATGCTTTTCAAGCATTTTGGGAATGAAAAGGTGCGACAACTGTGAATAAGAGAAAAGGGAAGGAAATGGAGGTGTAACAACAGTGTTTAGGTCGTGAATACAGAGATGGAAAATGAAGTGGGAAGGCACCAGAGAGATGCTCTAGGGTGTTAACACTGATTCCTGTGATCAAACCTGGGGATTCATGCATGAAAAATAGACAAAACTCGTGATAAAAAGAGTGGATAGAAGGCAGTTTTTTGGGCATGTGGGAAGGTCAACCCAACTCGAACTCTATTGACAGAGATGAGAGGGGAAGGCTTGACCATAATTTTTGGATTTTTCCTCTACTCTATTACTCTCGTAAGCAAAGGAAGAACTACAACGGAAAACTGAAAGCAGAACTAAACAACAATGAAACTATTATAAGCAGATCTAACTAAATGGTAGGAGAAAAACTAGCTAAATGACATAAATAAAACTAGATAAATGACAAAAAGGAAATAATGATAACAACAGAGAAGCTAAGGCACATGTGTTGGGCCCTAACCCATGAGCCAAACTCTCTGGGAATAAATCAGTAAAATGGATTCTTTCTGCTCATTTCAGAAAGAGAATAGCCTTGTTACATTTCTGAAAGTTAATCCCGAGTACAATAATAATAAATATCAATAGCTTGCAACAAATTTAGAATCGAATGGCATGGGATGGAATGGAATGGAAATGGAATCTACCCTAATTAGCTCTTGATAAACTTTATTTATTCTCAAGGGCAGCTACCAACAACTCCCTAGAAAATAGTGATTGAGTCCACTTTGACTCCAAGTAAACCATAGATTGAGTGCACTTCGTCTTCAGTTTGCATGGCTGCCTTTGATAGTTAAGGAGGGTTGACAAACCCTTTGAATTTATCCAAGGTTTCTCCATAATTTTCTCGCATTGTGCTAATTTATTCTTCAATCTTGATCTTTGAGCGGCAGGGAGAAATTCCCTAAATTATCTCCTTCTCCAAATCTACATAATCTGCCCAATATTCTCACCATATTCTACAAAAATAACCAATACTAGGCATAAATATGCAATTACCTTTAAACCTTCCCATGAACATATTAAATCATAATAAAACATTATTAAGTGCAGAAGGAGATATTTAATATACCTTTTATGTGCATAAGAAAGGTTAGATGGGCCTAAGAATGTTTAGATGGGCCTTATTTTATGTCTAATTTAGAGGCCCATCAATAGGTAGATAAAGAATCATCAAAATCATAAAATAAATTAACAAACATTTTTATGACTAAATTATAATTAAAAGACTTGAGTGCATGAATACATGAGTGAGTACCTCTTGGTTTTGATAATAATGTATCAGAGTAATCTAATCTTGGATCAAACATCACTCTATTTGACAGAGAAACAATGAATTCAACATTGACTTTGTTGTTGCTTTGTTGGATTGAGAGATGTTTGATCCAAGATTATCCAAATCCTTATCTACTCTATATTGAACAAAGCCAACAATGTGAAGGTGGAAGATCTTATGGCCTCTTCCCCCCTCCATTCCCCTCACATCGCTCTCAATGCCCTAATATCCAATATATCTACTCGAAAATAATGTTGAAATCAACACATTAGGATTCATGCATATGCACTAGCAAAACAAAAAAATCATAAATAAAAATATGTGGTTTTATACATAAAGAAACATATAGTAGTCATTCATTAATCTATAACATTCGTTCATTCAACCTTTAATCATAGACACAAAACACTTATCTCAATAAGTTTTATCATAAAAAATATGTTTTCATAGTATGGTACGTGATGTTTCTAATGATATACCTAGTACAATCATTTATTTTTCCTTTTCTTCATTTTTGAAAAGAATACATAAATGACTTCATTAGTTTATTCTTTCCATTTAGTTCTTATGACCCTTTTATCTCTCATTTACAACATGGTCATGTACTCATGAAATCATCGAGGCTGCTACAAGAGGGGGATCATTAGTTGCAACAAGAAAGAAATGTTAAATTGATATTTTTGTTAATTTTTTTTTTAAATGAGCGATTATAGGTTTTGTATTAACAAAAGGTTAGATTATGGTCTAGAACTGTTACAACAATATTTTGAGATTTGAACATGAAAGTATTCATCTTCCCATACAACCAAAAATCCATTCTTGGAACTATAGTTCTTTCTAATACAAAAAAAATTGTCACTAACAACTCGGAAAAGGGAACTGAGGATCACACAACAATTGCATGGAAACATAAGAAAATTTAAGATAATAAGAGAACCAACAAAAAACAACTGTGATGTCCATGATTAACTTCGACCATTGTTCAAAGGATCAACTCCCTAGAGGCAATTAGATTTTTTCTTCTCCTGAGTAGAACTAGAGCCAATGCTGTTGTGACCAAATTCAACATTTCCAGTGACAAAATTTTCAATTAATGTAATCCGAGAATTGAGGAAAACGAGCTGCTTGCATAACCCATTAAATGAGAGTTTCATGTTGCCGAGGTGTCGAAGAATTTTTTCTTCCAGAAATAGTTGGAAATAATGCCATTACCTCTCTGCCATATCATCTTGTCTTTTCCTAGCCTCTAATAGGGCATTGATTGTGTCCTGAATTATATCAAAAACTATACCATTGTTATTAGGTTCTGAAGGCTGTGAAGAACCTTTCATGGCTAGAGTGTGACACTGAGAGAAATTAATAGACAAAAAATAACAAATTTAACCTGTCTTCAAGGATAAGAAAAAACAACACCCCATAGATTTTGAAGGGAGCCCAAATTAGCAATAAATAAACCACATAGGGAAATTGGCATGAGCCAAACTGTGACTGAAATCCATATATGAACTCAAATCCTTGAAAGGTAAATGAGAAGATTAATAATAATAGATACAAGGTAGTGATATTAACTTCAGTCCTCTGCTTGATGAATGAATATTCTTGTCCATTATAAATCCCACCCACTCCAACCCATAAAAAAAAATGTAAGTTCTTCTCCATACATATGATAGATGTGAGTTCAAGCCACCTGTTGCAAGGAATATGTCACCAGGAAGGAAATTTGAAAACATGAGGTTGGGATTTAAACTTATGTCCGCGCACGATGATCTTAGGTCTTAATAGACATGCCAATAACTAACCAATATGTGTGATAAGAGAGAAAAACTCAAGGAGAGTTCTGACTCTGATACCAACCAACATCCGCATTTCATTAAAAAAACTTGGGAAACTACACATGTTTAAGGAATGGGGTCCTAATTTATTAAACCATGATTTATTTCTATTTTTCCCTGCCCTAGGGAGGAACCGTTTATTTTCCAATCCATCAACTACTGAATTTAAATGTCTATACACATGAATAAAACCCAAGCACTCAATCTGAGAGGCAATTATGGAAATCCTTTGAACAATGGGAATATTCTCATGACACATCATTTCCTTAGCTTTGATGAATTGTGGAATGACAATCATTGAGTCTCCAAAATCCAATAACTTATAGATTTTATTGGATAGTGCTAACTCCAAGCCTTTCCACAATGCTAAGGACTCAACTCGATTATTTGTCTCAGGGCTGAGATCCCAAGCGAATTGTAAAACCATTTTTCCATAATATTTGAACAACACCCCTCCCACTTCTTCCTCCCCATTTTTTTTTTATTATTATTACAAGTATTTAATTAATAAAAAGAGCATTAGAGTGTTCTTTACCTGCTTCAGTAGTAGGGGAAACCATATTAGTTTAAGATGTGGCCATATGTTCCTCTTCTTATGTAGCTTCATCATGTACATGATCTGAAGTTGAAACAAAAAAGGTTTTAATTAATACACCATTTGTAATTAAATATTTTTAATTGTAATACATACTATATTTTTCATAGCACATGAAATATGTCCATTACCGAATTGCATACCACCTTCATTAGGTGCCACTCCATTGACAGTAGGTTGCGTCTCTTCATTTCTCTCCTGCTTAAAACAAACAAGAATATTACTTTATGCCCAAAAATAATAATAAATAGATTGTACTAGTAATACATTATAAGTATTCTTCATTGATTTTACTTACCCGTGTGTCAACAAGAGTGCCACAATATTGTGTTTTCCCAAAAAAATTTCTATTTTAAACCGAGGCTTGATAGACATGGCTGTAAGCAAGCTTGAGGTCTTCCTTTGTTGGAGATTAGTTGAACCCAAACCCCTGCAATTTTGCATAAAAACATGAATTTCGGTTATTATGTGTAATTAAATTAAAATTGTTAACAATTTATTATTTGGATGCAATTTATTTTTTTATACTTGCAATTCGTATGACCAATTTAGAGTAACCACTCGAGCCAAGTTTGTGTTTCCCATGTTTTTCAATTCTACATTTTGTGTATTTGGATGTATCTGGGAGCCTATATTTAAAAGTTTGAAGTATGTAATTAGATGTTGCAATAATGATAAACATTAATTAGGGGAATTTTGAGGTCTAAAATGGGCCTCCTAAGGAAATTATAAAACAATAATGGAAATAATAAAATAATATTATATTACATCATCAAATTTTGGAGGGAAAAAAGAAAAAACTTTTTTTCCAACTCGTATTTTCAACTTATCTCCCTATGAGTTTACTCAAATTTCAAGCGGAAACATGATTCCTCATCCAAAGAGTACCCATGTTGCATACTTTCGATGGACCCTGCTACACAAAAAATTAGAAATACATGAAAAATTGTGATTACAATAACGTTTTTCAAGTATTTCTCATGTTTTGTGTAGTAGGGTCCATCACAAGTATGCAACATGGTTACTCCTTGGATGAGGAATTAAAATTTTCATCCAAAAAGTACTCTCCCTCAAAATTCGAGTAAAACCTTAGGGAGATAAGTTGAAAAAGTAGTTTTATTATTTTATTATTTTTTAAGCTTCTTACTTTTTTACCCAAAAAATGGTGAATCATCCCCCATGGTTGACATCATCATATTGAATACAATTGGTTCTTATTAAGTTTATTTTGGTTGTTCATTTTTCTCAGGAGGCCCATTTTAAACCTCAAAAGTTCTCTAATGATCATTCCATTATTAGAAGTGTTACATACCTTCCTAAATTGGCTGGTGTCTTTCCTTGTTTTCGGTCCCACTTCTATTTTGCATTATCTAAGAGGGATTTCCACTCCCTCTATGGAATCTCATACTTAGGGTTCTCTTCAAGATAAACCCTATATTGGTCACACATATATTTTAAATATCTTCCCACTTTTGAGGTGACTCCATAATTGTTGAAGGAACTGTCACTTAACAAGCCAACCAACTTGCTAATGAGATCAATTTTTAACTTGGACTTAAGGCATTCCACCCTAAGAATATGGTGAGACAAAAGATATCCAGAGTCATGTAATTCAAGTGTTTATAAAATGTATCACTTCCTGCAAAATGGTATTATCATTAGTTTAAAATAATCGTACATTATACATAAATTTCAATTAGACTGTACATAATATTAAAACTCTAATTAAATACCTGGAGCCTTTTTTATTTTTATAGGGATGTGCTCATTATAGAAATTATAAAAAAAATATGTATACCAATGGATTCAATTCGATCATGTAATATAATAAAACAAGATATTGAATCCTTCTACAATATTTGTGGAAAATAAACATGATCGCACAATCACACCAAGTAAGGGAAAGAAGAAAATTAATCGCACAACACAGATATTTTTCCTGGGGAAATCTTGCTGCTCAAAACCCCTCTATATTTATTGTATAATCAACCAAGGAATCATGAAACAATACAATGCACTCTTCTCACAAGAGTCTGTCACACTCTACCAACTGTCTCACACTCATTCGAACAAAATCGACCAAAACTTAGCCACTTTCCTGCCTCTACTCAGCCTGCCTTGCTTGCGCAATTCTAAGAACAATTGATCCCTATTAATTAGGGAATTCAACCTTCCAAACCTACACAATACATCATGGGCAATCCTATGGTTTTCTAATTGTGCGCTGACAATTTATTAATAATACAACTAATAGATAACATCCCTTTAACCTCTGTCTCAACTGGGTCTTCATCAGAACTGAAATTCATGCAACTATTAATAGTAAATCATCAGTCACTTGACAGATCACTGCATGTGAATTAAATCTGATTTAATTCACTTGACCTCTCACTAGTGCAACAATCAGTTACAACTAGTTAGAATGAATTTAACTCACTTAATTGAGTTAACTGATTTCTCATGCATTAAACTAATACACTAACTGCAACTTGGACTCTAAAACAAATAGAATCACTCTACATTCCTCATAAACCACCCTCAACTCGAATTTCATGAGCTAACTGAATCTATCACACTCAGTTAACTATTACAAGTGATTATGAGATAATTTTACAATTTATTTTCCAATTTAATTAAGGGAAAATAAAATTAGACACAAATTTCTTGTTGACTTTTCAACACTTCCTCTCAATAAGAAAGGGATTATCAGCTACCCTAATCATTCCTCTGTGGTATTTGAATTTTCTCTTGGCGAGTGCCTTTGTCAAAATATCTGCATCCTGATCCTTTGTGGGAATGTGCTGAAGTAACACACAATCTCTGAGATGGTGGTACCAGATGTCAATATGCTTGGACCTGTCATTAAATACTAGATTAACCAAGAGTTTTATGCAACTATGGTTATCACAATGTATCATAGTTAGATTCATCTACTGACCAAACAAACCGACAAGTATCTTCCTCATCCAGATGGTCTCACATGCCACCCGAATGGCTGCCATGTACTCTCCCTCAGCTGAACTGAGTGAAACTGATCTCTACTTCCTGATGTACCAAGAAATTGTTGTCGTTCCTATGTTGAAGATCCCTCCTAATGTTTTCTTCCTGCCTGATGGATTTCCTCCCCAATCTACATCGGTGAAGCCTTGAAGATTCACTCCCTCTGTCTATATGTACCATAATCCATACTCTGTAGTTCCCTTGAGATATCTCACGACATGCTTCCCCGCCTTCCAAAAGAGCTTGGTCAGCTTAACCATAACTTGAATAAGATGGTTAACTGCATAGCATATGTCTGGTCATGTGTTCACCAATTACATGAGTGAACCCACAAGCTTCCTGTAAATAGTAGCATCCACTACCTCACTTGAATTAGCATCCTCCTTCCTCCAGTTTCCTACAAGAGGAGTCTCTGTGAGTTTAGATCTCTCCATGTGGAACTTCCTCAGAATCTATTTGGCATACTTTCCTTGAGAAACAAATAGCTCCCCATCCCGCATACTACTTCCAAAACAAGGAAATAGTGAAGGAGTCCCATGTCCTTCATCTCAAAATCTCTTGCAAGATCCTCTTTGCAAGAAGTTATGAGTTTCTCATCACCTGTCAGAATAAGATCATCTACATAAAGTAAAATAATCAGAAGCTTACCATCAACCACAATATAGTACAGATTCGCATCCGCTTCACTCTTCGTGAAGCCCAACCCAGTGAAATAGATATTAATCATGGTGTACCAAGCACGAGGTGTTTGCTTCAGCCCATACAATGCTCTCTTGAGTCTGCACACATGCAACTCCTTGTCAAAGGTCTCAAAACATTATGGTTTCTCAATGTACACTTCTTCCTCAATAAATCCATTGAGAAATGCAGTCTTCACATCCATCTGATGTATCTTCCAACCCATCTGAGTTGGGAGTGCAAGGTTAGATCTAATCGATGAGTACCATGCAACTGGTGCAAAATTCTCCTCACAGTCAATCCCCCTCAACATGTGAGAATCCCTGGGCTACAAATCTAGTTGTGTACTTCTCCACACTCCCATATTTTGTCTGATTCACCTTATAGATCTATCTAGATCCAACCACTGACTTCCCGACTGGTCTTGGGACAGCTTCCCATGCATTGTTCCTGACGATGGATTCATACTCCTCAACCATCGTATCAACCCGAGCTGTTTGTTGCACTGCTTCCTCAAAAGAGGATGGTGCTTTCACAATACACATTCTCATAAGAGCCATGTATCCAACATACTTGTCTGGTGATTGTCTCTGTTTGCGCTATGATGTAGGTGCTCCTACATGTTCTGCCGCATCAAGTTTCAATCTATCAGCCTCTATGGTGTGCCTCCTAGCATGTCTGGTAGATGGCTATGCATGAGCGGTTTCTGCCACTCCATGATCCTCCTCATGTGGCTTCTCCACATCTTGAGGTTCATCCTTTGGAACCAAGAGTTACTCATCTTCATGTAAATCAATCTCCCTCTCAAGGGACAATCACATGGCTTTATCCTCATCAAATTTTACATCCCGTCTGAAAATTTTCATTTTGTTGTTCGAAAAATACACCTAATAGTTGTGGGGAGTATCAGTGTACCCCAAAAATATCCCAATCTTTGTTGTTGGTTCTAGCTTCTTTCTGGAATCTTTGGTCACATGGAAATAGTTAGATGAGCCAAAAAATTTAAAATATGGAACATCAGGTTTCTTACCAGAAAAAGCCTCCTCTGGTGTACTCATGCCAAGTATCCGATGAGGGCTGCTGTTCTGCAAAAATACCGTTGTGTTGCATTCCTCTTCCCAAAGATGCAACAGTAGGCCCTGATCATGTAACATGGCTCATGCATCACCCACAATTGTTTTGTTATTTCTTTCTGCAACCCCATTCTATTGTGGGTTATGATGCACAATCAACTCTCTCTAAATTCCTTCTTTTCTATAGAATTTATTGAATTCATTGGAGATGTACTCACCATAATTGTCACTCCTTAGAGCCTTCACCTGCTTCCCTGTATCTTTCTCAACCAGTGCTTTAAACTCACAACATTTTGAGAATGTCTGATCTTTCTTCTGCATGAAGTAGATCCAACACTTTCTAGAAAAATCATCAACGAAAATCACATAATACCTGTGCTTTATTGTAGGAGCTAGAAAGAATGGTCCACACACATCTGAGTGAACTCTCTCAAGGATTTCCGTTGCTCAGTTCTCCTTCTTGTGAAAATTTTCCTTTTTATAATTCCCCATGGTACATCCCTTTCATGTGTCTATCTGTGTAAGGGTACCCTTTAGAAGCCCCATAGAAATATGTTGCATGAACTTCAAAGCATTGTGGTGTATACGGCCCAATCTCTTGTGCCATAACTAACCCTCATCCCAGCTCACCACTCTGTCTGATTTACTCATCAACGATGCACAACCATCTACATAAATTTTGTAGAGGTTTTTCACACAAACCCCAATCTTCTTAACCTATCCTATGGCTTTATGATGAAGGAATTATTTCCCTTCACTGAAAACCACATCATATCCTCTATCCTCCAAAATAGCAACTGAAAGTAAATTATTTTTCAAGCCTGGTACATGCAACATATTTTAATAAGAAATGTTTACTTGAATCTCTTTGGAAAGTAATTGTACCAATCCTGGTAGCACTAAACGTCCCGTCATCACCCATTTCGATGTGCATTTAAGATACTTCTCGTCCAAGATACTAAATATTTCTTTGTCTCCCATCATGTGAAAGATGTACTTCAATCCAAGTACCACACTGATCCCATCGCACTAGACACCATGCATGCGATGAGTGAGAAGTCAAACTTGAACTGTGAAGCCAAAGAATCACCCATTGCAGATCTTGAAGCCTTCTTGTTGTTGTTCTTCTTCTGTGGACAATTAGTGGCATAATGTCCATGCTTGTGACAGTGAAAAAATTTCACTCTGGACATGTCACGCTTCTTTCCTTCTCTGTCGGTCTTAGATTTGGAATAGGATTTCTTTCCCTTCCCCTTATTTACCTTACCATCCAAGGCACAAATTTCCTCATCATCTTTCTTGGATGAGGATCCATCCCTGGTATTCCACTTAAATTCTTCTTGTACCAAATCTGACCAAAGTCGTTCCCAATATGGTAGCTTCTCCCTCCCATTGAAAGAGTCATGATAACTATGCCAGCTCTTAGGTAGGCCTAGAAGTCCTAGGCTCACCAAGTCATCATCCACTACAGTAATCCCGACACTTCTAAGCTCATCTCGACATTAGATGAACTTGGTCAAGTATTTCAGAATAGTATTGCCTTTCTCCATTTTGATTTTCCTGAGCTTGTCCTTTAGTGAAAATTTTATGTGGTCACTACTGTTCTGAAACATATCTGTCAAGGCATTCCACATTGCATATGGAGTCGCCTTGCCATGGAGACTCAAGACAATGTGATCTCAAACTCCCTCTAATAATATCCTCCTTTCCTTTGCAACCTTCTTTTTCCAAGCATCAAGAAGAGCGGCGTCTGCTGCTGCGAGCCTTGGAAAATCAGTGTCAATAAATTATTTCAACCCGTTGTCCTCCAGAACTGCCTCCATTCTATCTTTCCATGCAATATAATTAGAACTACCCTCGAGTGCATATTCCAATCTCAATCCATTGAAAGCCATCTTGATCCACCTGTCGCACCAAAGAATATTTTTGCAAATTCTAATGATGTTCAACACAAACTCAATTTATTCTCCACTATAGTGATTTATAGCGCTATGATACCATGTAGAAATTATACAAAAAATATTTATACCAATGGATTCAATCTGATCATGTAATATACTAAAACAAGATACTAAATCCTTCTATAATATTTGCGGAAAATAAACACGGTCACATAATCACACCAAGTAAGAGAAAGAAGCAAATCAATTGCACAACACATATATTTTTCCTGGGGAAAGCTTGCTGCTCAAAACCCCTCTATATTTATTGTATAATGAACCAAGGGATCATGAAACAGTACAATGTACTCTTCTCACAAGAGTCTGTCACACTCTACCAACTGTCTCACTCTGATCCAAACAAAATCGACCAACACTTAGCCAATTTCCTGCCTCTGCTTAGCCTACCTTGCTTGTGCAATTCTAAGAATAATTGATCCATATTAATTAGGAAATTCAACATTCCAAAACTGCGCAATACATCATGGGAAATCCTATGGTTGTATAATTTCATGCCGGAAATTTACTAATAATACAACTGATAGATAACATCACTTTAACCTCTATCTCAACTGGGTCTTCATCAGAACTGAAATGCATGCAACTATTAATAGTAAATCATTAGTCACTTGACAGATCACTGCACGTGAATTAAATCTGATTTAATTCACTTAACCTCTAGTGCAACAATCAGTCACAACTAGTTAGACCGACTTTAACTCACTTAATTGAGATAACTGATTTCTCATGCATTAAACTAATACACTAACTACAAATTGGACTCTAAAACAAATAGAATCACTCTACATGCCTCAAAAACCATCCTCAACTCGAATTTCATGAGCTAACTGAGTCTATCTCACTCAGTTAACTATTACAAGTGATTATGAGATAAGATTACAATTTATTGTCCAATTTAATGAAGGGAAAATTAAATTAGACACACATTTCTTGTTGACTTTTCAATACTCATCATCTACAAAAAAAAAAAAATGGTATTGATCCTGTGCTAGTGACATGGGAAGATACAAGAAATCATGCTTCAAAATGTGTAATGCCATTGTCAACATCCCATGCACATTCTATTTTGTGTTGCTTAGGAGGTGTAGTAATGACATTGACCCTATGGGGTGTACTGGTCTGAGTGACTAGTGTATCACTCACAGGTGGAGATTGAAAATGGGTACTAGTATGATGTTGTTTCGGTGTAGAAACAATGTTGGTACCAACACCAACCTTCCTAGGCCACATGCGATGAAGATCAAACACAAAAATCTTGTAAAAAATAAAGAGTTTATTTATAAATTAATTGCAAGAATATAAAAAATAAAATCGTAAATAAATAAATGGGATAATTAAATATATTCATACTTATGCCATAGTGATGAGTCTTCTATGTAACACCTCTAGTGAAAATTCCATGTAATAAAAGTTAATAAAGGAAAAAATAATAACCACGGTTTATGGGACACTTGTTCCAAGCTGAATGTTGGGAAAAAAATCCTATTGGATGCTCGTTTGGTTTATTATGGCTAAAGGAAATTGGCAAAGGCAACGGAAAAGGATTTGGAAAGGAAAATAGACATTATTGGCGTTTTATTTATGAAAATAATGGAAATTAGGAGAAAATGAAGATGAAAGATCACAGGTTGCATGTGAGGAGGAAAATAAAGGAAAATAAGGGAAAATGAAGAAAATAGAGGCCTCATTGATAAAAAGGCTTTTGAGGATCAGTTGGAAAGATTTTTCTCAAACCTTTTGTCAGTTAAATTTTGGAGCTCTCTCATTATTCTCTCTCGCTCTCACTCTTGGACACTTAGATTTTCCTTGGAGCACTTTGGTATTGGATCAAGAAATGAAAAGAAGGAAAGAGGAAGGAAGCAACAAGCAAGGAAGAGAAGCATCAAGCAACTACAACATGAATCTTTGTAGGTATCAATTTACATGTGTTATTTCCTTGCTATATTTGGCATGCATGGTATCGCACGTGGTTCTTTTTTGCAATGAAATGGGTTTTTCTAGTTGTGAAAATGTTTGCAGCCTAGCCTTTTTGTTAGTGTGAATTATAATCACAAGCGTACGAAAAAAGCTCACTTTAGCCGTGCATAAAAAACAACCCTAACATCAAATGTGGCTGTCAATTTCCTTAGATCTGTAGTAGGTGATTGGAACGAATGCTACAAAAATCCATATCTATGCAGTTAAAGACATTAAACAACAAAAATAAACAAGAGTATCTCCATACATCCAATGGACAAGACAAGAATTTATAAAGATTTTTTTGTATTATGACACCTGGGAAGGGAACATAGAAAGATGTTACCATTCCCCCTCAATGGGATGGGTCCTTGTATGTCCTCAGTGCTTCAGATCCAAGATCTATCTCTCTTGAAAACCCAGATAAAATTGAACTCAAAGGGAGCTCACAAGAAAAAATTAGAAAAATATGACAATGATGGAGGATCAAAGTCAGACCAAAATTATAGATCAAAAGGTGATCTCAAGGCAACAAAAGGTAGTGAATGAATGGAAAACCCTTCTATTTATAAAAAAATATTTAGTTATTCTAGATATTGGTGCATAATTAAAATATTATTAACCAAATCTAGATCCAACTTTTATGGAATATTTGATTATTTTTGTTGGAGGGAAAAGGAATTTGAATTTGGTCAAATCCCTTTATTTAGAAATAATAAATAAATAAATGATTTAATTATTATTTTAAGAATGTGGTTAAGTAATAATTAAATAAATAATTATTTATTCAATTATTTATAAATGATTTAGTCAAATTTAACAAGGAATATTATTAAATAATGATTTAAATAATTATTCCTAGAAAATAATAAGATAAATAATGATTTATCTAATTAATTTTCCTGTTTTGGGTTAAATATGACCAGGAATAAAACTTAAGACTGGACCAGAGACAGAGATGGCTTCTGCTAGGGTTTTATGCCTGGCCGCCGCCGACAAAGACTTTACCTCTGCTCCTGCCCTGTTCGGCTCTGCCATAGCCGTCGACTTCACAGTAAGCTATGTGCTTCCCTCAGCCGCTGCTCCAAGCGGTCATCTTTTCTCCGGTTGCAGACTTCAAAGGAACGCATGCATAATTCCTACAGTCGACGGCTCCACTGCTTGCTCTGCGCCCTTCACCGTGGGCGCATCTGGTGGTTTTCTCCGCCCAAGTCACAGATCCATTGAGAAAGCTTTCGCTGTTCCTGAAGGTCATTTCTACAAGCGCTTACCAGTTTCTATTGCCTCCCTTCACCGAGATTCAGATAGCGGAGGGGATGTCATTGATGGCCAGAATAGGGCTATAGGCTCCAACATTCTTGCTGCCCCAACCTATGTAGGGCCCTGCAACGGCTCAGTCTCTGCCTCTCGGAGAAGCAGGGCAAACCGGATTGGCGGTTGCTTCAGGAGGGGTTCGACATTCAGCCAGCTGCTCTCATAGCCAATGGCCTTCCAAATCTGGGTACACAATACCAGATCGAGATCTCTCTTCCTTCCGGGGGAACGAAGCTGTTATGGGTGCATGCCATGGATCTGGTGCAGGACCTTCTGCAAGATCTTGACCTCAGATTAGGAATTCCCTGAAGACTCCTAAGACTGCTTTACAAAGGTAAACAACTTGAAAACCATTTACCCTTGTTTTGCTACAATATTGATAAAGATGCTTTAGTTGTGTTATCCTTTCGCCTGAGAGGTGGAGCTCCTGGGAAAACCTCCTCGGCTCCTGCCTTCTCCTACAAGGATGCAATTCACGCACACACAACCAAGAAAGCAGCTCAACCACCTGAAGCTCCTAAGCCTTTTCTAGTGGACAAGCTTGAGGAGGTTCCCACTGTTGAGTTTACCCATGCAGAAATTGCAAATGATCTTCAAAATTTAGCAGAAAGAGCCATCATATGCAGATTTAATGGATTGTGGCCACGATCAAAGGAACTCTATGATTGGATACATGCTAACTGGACTCACCATTGAAAAGTCAGCTTCTGTTCAAAAGGATATTTCATAGTTATGTTTGATAATATTAAGCATTATGAAAAGGCTATCGAAGAAGGTCCCTGGTTCATGGGAACAACAGGGCTCTTCTTCACTCCATGGTTCCCAGATTTTGACCCTGCAACTGTTGTCATCACCAAGACTCCTATTTGGATCAGGCTTCCCACTTACCAGTCCATCTATGGCATGTTAGAGTCTATAAAGCGATAGGCAACACCTTGGGCAGTTTTCTGATGGGAGATTATTGGCGAGAAAACAAAGGTCTTTACACATATGCCAGAATATGTGTGGAACTAGATTTAAGCAAGGGACTTCCAGACCAGATCAATCTCAAAATAAACGACTTTGTATGGACTCAGAATCTGGATTATGAGAATATTGCCTTCCACTGCCGACACTGTCACCAAACAGGGCATCTGCAGAACTCTTGCCCAGCTCTCCCGGCAAAACAGAAAAAGGTGAATTCCAAGCCCAATTCTAAACGATGGGCTCCATACTCTCTGCCTCCTGCAGTGGAATCTGATTCCTCTTGCTCAGAAGATGATGGAAGTGATGCAGATTCGGTTCAGAATCAGTCAATGGACATCCCCACCGATGCTCAGGCGCACCCATCTGATAATGCCATTGCTCAGAAGCGCTCCCATGTGACCTCCTCTTCCGACTCAGATAAGGAGATCCCCCCTATGGAGAACTCTGATCTTCATGTTGTTTTAGCTCATTCACCCCAGGTTGGATGGGTTAAAGTCAGTAAAAAGAAAGGGAAGAAGCTTCGCACAGAGGCCTCTGCCCACTCTGGGTAGTTTTCAGTATTTTTTCCATCCAGTCTTTTCTTGTGATTCCTTGCTTGTTTCTCTCCTTCTCTAGAGTCGAGGTTGATAGTTTTATCATTTCCGGTTGCTAGATTTCTGTTTCTCATGATTGTATCATCATCTTGTACTATATTTCTGCTTAATAGAATCGGTCTTATTCAGAAAATATATATATATATATATATATATATATATATATATATATATATATATATATGACCAGGAATATTAATTAAACAATGGTTTATTTAATTATCCCTAGAGGAAAATCAAACAAATAAGGATTTATTTAATTATTCCTCATGGGGTTTCCTGTTTAGACCAGAAATAACTTAATAAACTATGGATTATTAAATTATTTCTCATAGTGAAAGAAATTTTATTGTGGTAAAATTGGTCTTACATGGTGTACTTTAGTCCATCTAATAGTAATAGGTTAGATAACCAAGAATTGGTGTAACATATTACCCCCCAACATGCAAGCGTTAGGAGCTAATCGTATGACCGAAGTACGATGTAAGGACTCAATCACTAGACATCGAAGGGGAGTCAGAGAGAGAAAAACATAAGACAAACTGGAGCGAGTTAGGACAAGACCCTGAGGAGGCGAGACTTACATGTGTGATAAGTCTCTTTTATGAGTCGATACCTGATCTGAATGAGGTGGGGGAGGCATACCTATGCCCATTGAGAGAATAAAGTACAAATAATAATGGTCCACCCAAAAAACATGGGAGTGATCTATATCGTACATGATAGCATAAACATGGGCCAGATAAAAAAAAATAATGGATCCCACATACATACTGTGCCTGGGACAACATCCAGGACTTATACAATAATATCTGAGTACATGAGATATAAGTACAACCAAAGAGGCCCTGTAAAATAGGAAAGGGATCTAAAAATATGAATGATACATGCAAACTAAAAAGGCGCTATAAGGGATTGAGGCCGGAAAAATAAAATCGATAGAGATGCATCCAAGGTTATAGGAAAGAGATCATCCGAGCATGTGAGGGGCTACTTGAAGGGCCACCCCCTCATGAGGTCTAAAAACATCTCACACACACTTGTGAATCCATGGTACAATCTGCTGCATCATTGAACCATCAAGTATACGGATCTCGATCATGCCATAAGGAGTTGGAACTGAGAAAAAATCAAGTCAAAGGGCAATAAAGGGTCCCTTTGCCTGATCCGAGGCACAAAACAAGAGTGGAAGTTGGAACCAAGGTACACAACCCTCTAGATCTTTCTTCTAGAATGAATAATATGATTTTGATAGAAGGAGGTCCGCCATAGGTGAGCCAATAAGGAATCCTCAACTAAGGCACGAGCGATAATAATAGAGTGACTAGTAGATTCACACCAGGGATGATGGTGGAATAGGGGGTACTGAGTAGCGGGCTGATGAATTCCCTTGTTAGAGCATAAAGGGCATGAATGACCTGGAAGCTATTGACGCAACCCTAGAGGGCATAGGGGACAGTATGACCGAGGACCAAAATGTGAGACATGAGAGAGGTACAAAGAAATGAAGGATGGAAGATTGTGATGAGAAATAAAGGGAACTTGGGACATACTCCATGGATGCGATGATGACTCAAATCAGATGCTCTAAACAAGGGAAATTCGATGATGCTTCCACACAGAAGAGGCCTAGTGGGGACCATAAAAAAATGAGTATAAGATAGTTACTCAAGACAAAAATCGAGATGAGCATAAACAAGTAGGAAGGAAAAGTGGTGCCCCAACTACAAGTTTCGCAAGTGAAGAAAGTCGATTTTGAGAAGCGGTGAAGTGACCATTCTTGGAAAAAAGGCTTTTGGGTGATGTATCAAATCATGAAAAAAGAAAGGATACCCATTTGAGTGCTTGATGAGAGCTTTCCAACGGTGCTGATGGTTTTTCAAACTGAGCTATGGTTTGGTCATAATTGGTGAAAGAAAAATCTAGGGTTTCTCTTTTAATAAGGCATTTTCTCTCCAATTTGATTCATTTGCATGTGTCGCTATTGTTAGACTCCTGTATTTTACAGTTTCACAAAGTGACTGCCTATTCCTTATATATTTTTCATGCTAAAAATAATATTCCATGACTATCATTTATTTTCAGAAGAGAAAAGGAGATCTTGACTATTAGAAGGGAAAAAAGAATCTACCTGCCATTTGGATTCAGTTAAAAAGGAAAATCTAACTGATTAATTGTGATGATAAGCTAAATCTCATTGCCTTCATTATTTCTCATCTTCCCTCTGCCTACCTTTCATTTTACCTATTTCTAACACTCCCATGCTCTAAAAATCCTTTTTTCAATCAAAACCCACATACATAACCTTTTCAGACTTACCGCTTCATAAAACCCACTTGTGATTGAAAAATATGAAAAATGTCTAAGCTTTGCCCGCTTTCCGCGACCCGCAAGTTTCCATCTTCTCTTTGCAAATCATTGTCGAAACATATAAACTTTTCCAATGCAATATGGTAGGACCTACCTAAACCTTTATAAATGGCCAAAATCAACATATAAACCTTTGAATTTCATAATTTCCTTACCTTCCGCCTTTTCGCACTTGCCAACATTTAGCGCAGCGCATGACACACTTCACAACATTTAGGACTTACTGGTAAGTGTCTGCAAGTTAAAATATCTAACTTGCGATGCGACCCGCGTGCATGCTGCTAATCGCAAATGATAAAGGATAAGTTGTAAAGTTAAATGTTAAAATTCGCCGAAGTGCGATGTGCGATGTGGTGGGGCCCGATCGCAAATCGCGCATCACAAGTTTTAAAGTTTAAAGGGCTAAGGAAAATTTAATTTTTGTGCCATGAGAAGTGTGATGGAGGCCCGGATGTGATGTGTTTTTGAAGGCATATTTCAAATAATTTAAAGTCTGTGTGCAGGGCCTTTTCTGTGCTAAATCACATCGTAGGATGGAAAGGAATTTTATAACTGAAACACAATGGGTGCCATAGAAAAACGAGCGACGGTGGGACTTGATTGCAATGAGACAAAAATTCAAATCAGCTGGGTAAAGTGTAGGTAGTTTGCAATGGCAGATTTGGAGCATGCCTCAGGCCTACGGCGAAGATCCACTTTGAACCCCCCCCCCCCCCCCCCCCTCCGACAGTTTCTGATTAACATGGGAGGGGGGTCCAAAGTTCGGTATTAATGGTCGCCCAATCCACAACGTGTCACCCTCTCATGAGTGCGCACCCCCCCCCGCCCCCTTTCTATTACCACTTACCACTTCGGGGGGTCCAAAATTCCATTTATGCTCCATCAAACCCACTCACCGGCATTTGTCAGGGAGAAGGGAATTCCAGCTAAAAGAAAAAAGGTTCTGTGTTCTAAGAATTTTCCAAAGCCGCTAGGAGTGAAGACTCATGTGAAAAGAAAACAGGCCAAGAGTGGTCAAGTCAAAAAAAAAGGGGGATCCACGACATAGCGACAGAAAGACTCAGGCCAAACCTAATAAGGGGTAAAAGGTAGGGTGAGGATAAACATCACAAAGAAAAGGCGGGAATTTACGCAGAGATAACATCAAAGACTAAAGGGGAAGCAAAGCACATCATCGCTAGCATCAATAAATGAGAGTAGCCAACGTCGCAGTGGAAATTATGATCCGGCAAGGGCGGTCTAAAAATCAAAGCCAGGGGTTAAAGTTGTGTTCCTTGCTTCTTCATGACCACCTCAGCCACCTTCAGCTTAATTTTGGTTTACCTAAGATTTCTGAAATTAATGTTATTTTCAGAGATATTTTAATATTAGGTCAGAAGTTAATGCATAAGTCAATATAGTAGGCAGTTTTCCAAATATTTTTAATATCAGCCCATAAGTTATTGTAGAAGTTAATATTGTAGGTGATATGCTAGATGATATTTTAGTTTGGGCCCTGCGTGGTAGCAATTGTCAAAATTACATCTACTTTGTAGTTAATGCAGATTGCTGACCTATATTAGGGAAACTACCTCAATTGCAGTTAAATACAACATGTATTTTCATTATCAAGGGTTGGACTTTGTTTATAATCCGCGTTGCTAGATTATTGTATTAGAGCTCTGTAACAGTTTTGAGTTGGGCATCAATAATAAAAGAACGTTCATAGGATCCTTGACCTATGTTAATGGTGATGTTCTTTTCTCTGTATTAATGTTTTCCCCTGTCTTTCCATACTGTACTCCAATTTCTCTTATTACAGAGCAGAAGTTTTAGATTAAGATATGGTTAGAGAGCACCTTAAGTCTGTCTATTTGTGTTATCTTAATGTTTCCCTCTGAAGTATAACTAAAGAATTCTTAACTTCTCTTTAGCTCTACTAAAATTGTTGTCTTAAATGTTTTCCTTTGAAGTATAGTAAAAGAATTCTTCACTGCTCTTTAGCCTTACCAAAACTGACATCTTTAATGTTTTCGCTTGCGAATTTTAGTTAAATAATTCCTCTTTAGCTCTATTGACCTTGTTGTCTTTAAGGTTTTCCCCTGAAGTATCATTAAAGAATTATTCACTGATATTTAGCCTTACCAAAGCTGATGTCTTTAAAGTTTCCCTTGTGAAGTTTAGTTAAAGAATTCTTAACTACTCTTTAGCTTCATAGAACTAGTATCACAAGTGTTTTTCTTTGAAAGTATAGTTAAAGAATTCTTAAATTCTCTTTAGCTTTCACTACCTCCTATCATATATATTCACACTGTCAGCAAGATCCATTTTATATAGTTAGCTTGCCATGTGAATGACCTTGAAAATTTTATGCACAATTCAGCCCTTTTATTGACTCCATACCCCAATGGATTAAACTTCCCATATTCTATCTATCCAACCAACCAAATCAAACAACAACAAAAGTCTCTATAACTAGCCTAAAATCAACACTACCAATCACCAAAGTTAGACCATAATTCATAAAGATATAGAGAGAGCCCTCTCTGAGCCCAGGAAGGCTAGTTCCTAGACCCCAAAGCGGTTTGACGTTGTCCTCAAGTCGTTTTTTCTTTCCAATCTTACAAATTACATAGAGCTAACATAATGGTGACCATACTAGGGACGAGTTATTGAAAAAGATTAATATTTCATCAGAACTTCGGAGCCCCAGTCAAAATTGGTTAATTCGAGTATTTTCCAAGATTGGTATCTAGTTGTTGATGGTGGAAAATATCCAGACTTAAGAAAGTTGAAATCATCCACCTGACGACTCCAAATTCAAATCAGTTCTATGCAAAGACCCCACTAGAGGAAGATCCTGAAACATGACCAGTCAGCCTAGAAAGAGAGAGTATTCAAGCCCAAATTGGATTCAAGAAATTATTGTTTTTATTTGTAACTATGTTTTATCCTACTTTAAGCCTGATCAAGAGTACACTATTGAGGCTTACATTGATCATTGGAAGGTTCATGAACCTCAAAAAGATAAGCCCCAAATTGCAGACCATGTACATACTTATATACCTATGCACATCCCGGATGCACTTGTGGAAAACCCAGTGAAACATGAGCCTCATGCTACCTCTCATGCTCTTGTTGAAATCTAAAATGGCTATACACCTCCTTTTGTATTTCCTATACCTATAAAAGTCCCAGATAGATACAAGCCTTTGGTTTTGCCTCCTATCCTCCTTGAAAATTTTATCAATAATCTACCCAGATTTGATGGAGAAAATGCAAAGATCACCACTGAAAAGCACATTCAAAATCTTGAGAATTTCCTTGATCGGTTATAGGTGGAAGAAGATGATGTACTACATATCAGAATGTTTTCCCTATCATTACAAGGAAAAGTGAAAAGTTGGTTTAAAGGTCTTCCAGCTGCAAGCATTGGCAATTTTCATCAATTCACTCAAGTTTTCATAAATAGATGGGTGGTCATGGGAAATGATTTTCTCATCATAGAGGAATACAACCATTTAAAAAGGCAACCAGGGGAGACAATAAAACACTTTTCATCCAGGTTTAATAAGGTATATCATTCAATACCTGCTAAGATAAAGAAACCCCCAGGATGGGCTCTCTTGCACTACCTAGATGCCTCGAATCCAGAGATGGCATTCCAGTTAAAAGAAAGGGATCCTGCAACCTTGGAAGAAATGAAAACGATGGAATTTGATGTGGAAGCCAACATGCTGGATAGAGAGGCAAAGCTAAAAGTAATAAAGAAGGACAAAGTAGATAAATAACAACTGATATCTTTAGAGAAAAAGCTAGAGATGTTGACAAACACAGTTAAAAAAACGATGCATATGATTAGCAGGAAGAAAGAGGAATGCTCTAATGAATCAGTCAAGGATGAGATGGATGATACCACCCCTATTTAAGATCCAGAAGTTCTCCCCCTGAGTCATCTTGAAATCACAGAATTTGAAATAGAGGAGGAGTCAACCCATTTTGAGTCTCTTCCTTTATGCTTTAATTCATTTCAGATTTTGAAAGGGAATCTGGATCATATTCTAGTTGATAATCACAGGAGAAGAGAATTGTCTCACCAATTAGATGAGGAAATCATAGATGATAAAAAATTATGTTTCAGATCCAGGGAATCATCCCTGGAGTACTTTTGAATATCAAGTCACAGATGAAATCATGGAGTCTGAAACAAATGATGAATTGATCAAGATTGACTCTTTGCCCTCATTCTTTAACGCATTTAAAACTATCAAGGGGAATTGGGGTCACGTTCGGGCTAATAATCATAAGAAGGCACATGAGGTCTCAGAAGAACCAACTCTACCACCTAAATCACCACCCAATAGCAGATGTGTTGGACGGTTTCTTCTTTCAAAGTAAATCTTCCTGTGTTCATAATGCTTTCAAAAGATGCTATGATATGGATATGATCAGAAAGTATTCCCTATTATCTGATCCAGTAGAGGTATTGACACAACATTCATCAGGTAGCATGCAAACATGTTTCGAGTTGATTGAAAACCTAGAGGGCACATCTGCAGTACCAAGATTTGAGGCTGAGTTGGTTGAGCCAGAATACCCAGAAATAAATCAAGAGTATCTTGATCCAGTGGCTGTCTATATGGAAGAAATATTATTTACAAATCTATCACTTACTTCCGGCATGTCAACCATCTTCCAAAGGTACCAAGATCCATGTAAACAAGATCAGGCTGAAAATTCCTATCAAACACCATTTTCAGGTTTGTCTCTGACCATGATGAAAAGCAATGAAATATCGAAGATATTAGAACAATTGCTTGACTGGCTACACTGGAATTATTGTATTTTTTAGAAGGGCAGCCATTTCAGTAGAGCAGGGTAGGTAGGTGTAAAAATAAGCTCAGCACTTTGAGCATATTTCAAAATTTTAGTTTTAGATTGCTTTCTAGTTTTCGGGCTAAGTGGGTCCCACATAGATTGAAGAGAGCATTAATTTCAGCTTCAAATATTTTCTCAGCCACAAAGATTTTATCAGATCAGGTTGCAGAGTGGGATCAACCCAATGGATCAGGCTACTAGTCAATGGTATTCTTGACACCCACCGAAGGAGCTTCCATCCCCAGCTAGAGCCATTGTTAGACTCATGTATTTACCATTTCACAAGGTGACTGCCTATTCCTTATATATTTTTCATGTTGAAAATAATATTCCATGACTATCATTTACTTTCAGAAGAGAAAAGAAGATCTTGGCTATTAGAAGGGTCAAAAGAATCTACCTACCATTTGGATTCAGTTAAAAAGGAAAATCAAACTGATTAATTGTGATAATGAACTAAATCTCACTACCTTCATTATCTCTCATATTCCCTCTTCTTACCTTTCATTTTACCTATTTCTGACACTCCCATGCTCTAAAAATCATTTTTTCCCTGAAAACCCACATACATAACCTTTTCAGACTTACAGCTTCATAAAACCCACTTGTGATTGAAAAATCCAAAAAAATTCTAAGCTTTGCCCGCTTTCCGCGACCCACAAGTTTCGAGCTTCTCTTTGAAAATCATTTCCGAAACATAAAAATTTTCCAATGCGATATGGTAGGACCTGCCTGAACCTTTATAAATGGCCAAAATCTGCAAATAAACCTTTGAATTTCATAATCTCCTTACCTTCCACCTTTTCGCACTTGCCAACATTTAGCGTGGTGCATGGCGCACTTCACAACATTTAGGACTTACTGGTAAGTGCTCGCAAGTCAAAATATTTAACTTGTAATGTGACCCACCCACATGCCGCCAATCCCAAATGATAAAGGATAAACTGCAAATTTAAATGTTAAAATTTGTCGAAGTGTGATGTGCAATGCGGTGGGGCCCAATCTCAAATCCCGCATCGCAAGTTTTAAAGTTTAAAGGGCTAAGGAAAAGATAATTTTTGTGCCATGAGAAGTGCTATGGAGGCTCGGATGTGATGTGTTTTTTGAAGGCATATTTCAAAGAATTTCAAGTCTGTCTGTGGGGCCTTTTCTGTGTTAAATCACATCGGATGAGGGAAAGGAGTTTTATAATGTAAAAGCAGTGGGTGTCGAAGAAAAATGGGCAACAGTGGGACCCGATTGCAATGAGACAAAATTTCAAATCAGCTGGGTAAAGTGTGGGCAGTTTGCAACAACAGATCTGGAGTGTGCCTTAGGCCTACGACGAAGATCCACTTTTCACCCCCACTCCGAAAATTTTCGGTTAACGCGGGAGAGGGGTCCGAAGTCCAAAATTAATGGCCGCCCAATCCACGACGTATCACCCTCTCATGAGTTCGCACCCCCCCCCCCCCCCCCCCCCCCCCCACCCCTCCCTTCTATTACCACTCACCACTGCGGGGGGGGGGTCCGAAATGCCATTTACGCTCCATCAAATCCACTCACCACCATTTGAAAGGGGAAGGGAATTCCGGCTAAAAGAAAAAAGGTTCCGTGTTCTGAGAATCCACCAAAGCCACCAGGAGTGAAGATTCATATGAATAGAGAACGGGCTACGAGTGGTCAAGTGAGGCAAAAAGGGGGATCCGCAACATAACGACAGAAAGACTCGGGCCAAACCCGACAAGGGGTAAGAGATAGGGTGAGGCTGAACATCACAAAGAAATGATGGTAAAGGTCGAGGTGGGAATTTACGCAGAGATTTAACAGCAAAGACTAAAGGGGAAGCAAAGCACATCAGAACCAACATCAATAAATGAGAGTAGCCAGCGCCACAGTGGAAATTATGATCCAAAAAGGGCGGTCTAAAACTCAAAGCCAAGGGTCAAAGCCATGTTCCTTGCTTCTTCATGATCGCCTTAGCCACCTTTAGCTTAATTTTGGTTTACTTAAGATTGTTGAAATTAATGTTATAGTCAGAGATATTTTAATATTAGGTCATAAGTTAATGCAGAAGTCAATATAGTAGGTGGTTTACCAAAGATATTTTAATATCAGCCCAGAAGTTATTGTAGAAGTTAATATTGTAGGCGATCTGCTAGATAATATTTTAGTTCAGGCCCCACGTGGAAGAAATTGTCAAAATTTGATTTAATTTGTAGTTAATGTGGATTTCCGACCTAGATTAGGGATATTTCCTCAGCTGCAGTTAAATAATGCATGTATTTTCATTATCAAGGGTTGGACTTTGTTTAGACTCTGCGTTTCTAGATTATTGTATTGGAGCTTTGCAACAGTTTTGAGCTGGGTGTTATCACTCACAAAATTCAAAACATCATTTTGACAAGATTACTTATGTTCATGGGTCAAAATACGGTTTTAGGAGTCATTTTAAGTTTTACCAAGCGAAGAATTAAATTTTTTATAGTTTGATCCTCCCCTAAGGTTTAAACAAAGTCATTTTGAAAAGTCCTTCATGTCAAATCATTCATAATTTTAGGATTCATTTCATTTCTTAAATTTTTTGTGCCAAAACTACCTAATAAGCCAAGAATCCCTACTTTCGTAGCACATTCAGTGTAAAAAAGGCAGAAAACACTACGAAACTGTTGAAAGTTTCGTAGCGAAATATGAAGCAAAACTTTGTTTTCTAGTTTTGAGCAGTCAACTTCAAAGGAGGTTTTTGATCAAATAGAAAGGTATTTTAAGAAATGGAGAGAGCTTATTTTCGAAAACATATCAAATAAAAATAACCTCTCTCACTTTTCTCACAGGTGTTATCAGTTGGGAGATAAAAAGGCTTTCTTTCAAGCCCTATTTTCAAAAAGCAGAGTTTTCCTGTTTTAAACATGTTTTTCAAAGGCAATTTCTGGATAGTAGGAGTTGTGTTTCAAAAAAACAAGTGAGTTTTTATTAAAAACATAATTTCCTACAAAAACCTCCTTTATTTTATCAAACTACATCATGGATGAGGAGATATAGGCTCTTTCCCAAGACCTATTTTTCAGGAAAAAACAAGAGAAATCTGCAAGAAATGCCTCAAGGAAGCTAGAATGAAGTGGGTTTACAGTTGGTATGGTTTGTAGATGATCAAAATAGGTATATTTTGAGTTTTTGGGAAAAATTACAGTTTTCACTTGGAAAATTTATGAATAATCTGCATACTCAGCAGTTTCGTAGTGCATTCAGTGTAAAAAAGCAGAAAAGCGCTACGAAACTATTGTAGCTGCTTTTCTTGCTTATTTTGATCAGATTTTAAAGGGTTGAAGACTGATTGAAGAAATGAATTTGCTATGGAAGATGTATTAAAGGGTAATTAAAATGATGCAGAGGGAAGAATTTAGTTTTTGGAGGATAAAGACTTGAAATGGCAGCGCTACAAAAAGCGCTACAAAACTGTTGTGTTTTCATAGCGCGGGACATTACAGCATTTTGAGCAGTGTTTAAAGCGGTTTAGACAGCTGGAGGCCAGGGAGGAGTTATGGGACATATTAAGCCAACTTCCAACAGCCAAGGATCATGAAATGAAGAATAAATGATGGTCAGAATGTTCAAAGAATGCAAAAGATCTTATGCCTAAAAAACAGGGTATTGTTTCCTATTTTTGTGGAGGTCAACAAAGTGGTCATGAAGAAATGAAGCCCATCATCCAAATTCGACCATGTGATGATAAACTTGGAAATGATGTAAATTCAAATAGATAAGGTTTTTATAGATAGTGATAAGAAGTTTGAGTCCTTTTTGGAATAGGACTATTAAGTAGGATAGGTGTCTTTTTGTAATAAATTCCATGTTTTATGATTATAAAAGGTGTCAAGGGACATAAATTTGATGTATCTAGCCTAGAGATAGATCATCTCATGTTGTAAGATGTCTATTAAAGACCAAGAGGTTGAATTTTTCAGGGGTTGGACATTTTGGCAAAACTGTGCTTGTTGTGAATTGACTGATTTTCAGCTAATACAAAGATTTTCTACTTGACCAACTTGAGATTCAGAAGGAGTTTTAGTGTGTTCCTATTCAATTTTCATCTCTTATATTATCTCATTGTAGTGGTGTCTCATCTATATTACTCAGAATTCAACTTTTAGATGCTCTGACTTCCTATATAAATGAACTGACTGTGTTTTTACAGTTTCATGTGTGTGTACCTTATGACTAAAACTCTGATATGCCTCAAATTCCATGTTAAGTAGATTCACTGAATTACTGAGTTGTTTTGACTCCATAAGCCCAATGTGTACATGATGATGTGATTCTCAACCTAAATCTATCGAAATTTATCTTTTTATTTCCTAAATAGAGTTAGCCATCTATATTTTTATCCAAATCATTAACCCTTGAGAGAGCTCTCTCAGGCTGAGGAGGCTAAGCCTCAGTCAAAATACTAGTTTGAAATAGTTACATGAAGTTGACTGATCAAGTAGCCTATCAAATCCAATTTTTTGATAACATTGGACATCAATAATAAAAACATGTTCACAGGATCCTTGAGTTATGTTAATGGTGATGTTCTTTCCTCTGTATTAACGTTTTCCCCTGTCTTTCCATACTGTACTCCAATTTCTCTTATTACAGAGAAGAAGTTTTAGATTAAGATATGCTGAGAAAGCACCTTAAGTCTGTATGTTTTTGTTATCTTAATTCTTTCCTCTGAAGTATAACTAAATAATTCTTAACTTCTCTTTAGCTATACTGAAATTGTTGTCTTAAAGGTTTTCCTTTGAAGTATAGTTAAAGAATTCTTCATTGCTCTTTAGCCTTACCAAAACTGACATGTTTTCCCTTGCAAAGTTTAGTTAAAGAATTCATAATCGCTCTTTATTTCTACTGAACTTGTTGTCTTTAAGGTTTTCCCCTGAAGTATTGTTAAATAATTCTTCACTGCTCTTTAGCCTTACCAAAGCTGATATCATTAAAGTTTCCCTAGTTTAGTTTAGTTAAAGAATTATTAACTGCTCTTTAGCTTCACAGAACTAGTATCACAAGTGTTTTTCTTTGAAATTATAGTTAAAGAATTCTTAAATTCTCTTTAGCCCACTACCTCATATCATATCATATTCACACTTCTAGCAAGATCCATTTTATATAGTTAGCTTTCCCTGTGAGTGACCTTGAAAATTTGATGCACAATTCATCCCTTTTATTGACTCCATAGCGCAATGGATTAAACTTCCCATATTCTATCTATCCAACCAACCAAATCAAACAACAAAAAAATCTCTATAACTAGCCTAAAATCAACACTACCAATCACCAAAGTTAGATCCTAAGTCATAAAGATATAGAGAGAGCCCTCTCTGAACCCAAAAAGGCTAGGTCCTAGACCCCAAAGAGGTTTGATGTTGTCCTCTATCATTTTTTCTTGCCAATCTTACAAATTACAGAGAGCTAAAAGCTGTGGTGAATGTAGAGAGGAGAAAAGGCCCTAAATCTTACAGCGATCATAGCCGACAATCCGACGGTTGGAATCGAGATCCGTCAGTTATAGGTAAGAGGCCTAACCATACTCTTTTAATTCAATGGACTAAAGTTTCAGATTAGGCACCCAGAGCTCAGGAACAGACCCCTGGTCCTCTTCACAGTTGAGCCAAACTTTTTGGGGCATTTTCTGCGACCTGGGTAGTAGGTATTGGGCATAAAAATGCGACATATCCCAGGAAATGGCCTGAAAAGTGTGAACTGCCAGAGAAAGGATTATTCGTGTGAAACGGGTTGTCCTACTTGGGTTGAGCACCCTATTTTTGGTTACAGTGTTAGATGTATTCCCTTGGGGATTATTTCCAGGATTACCTAGAGCAGGTTGGTTCTGGTTGCCTTTCTTCTTAATTTTGGAAGTGGGAGGATTATTCGCACTCTGCTGTGCATACACCTAACCCTGAGGGGGGGGGAGGTGGCTACTACTGCAAATATTGAGAAGGCATGGGAGGCTGAGGTGCTGGTGCTGGAGGAGCTGGAGCACCAGGCTGTGGATACAGATAGTAAGGAGGTTGAACAACATTGGATTAAATAGGTTGGGCAAAGGCATGAGGAATGTCGTGTCCTGGATACATGCTGCTGGGAGGGGGAGAAGTACTAGTGGAGCTGGCCCCTCTCTGAGGGAAACCATAACTGATAGGAGGATGAGTGTATGGATGTGAAAGGGATCCAATGATACCATCGACGGCATGGGATGCCCCTGGTGCATTGGCACCACTAGGTCTAGGGAGATCAGGTAATACAATATAAACATAATTAGATTGTGCGTAGATTAAGTCATATTTCAACGCAATTTGGAGGGCTTCTTCCTCAGTCTGATTAAAGTGAGAGGTGAACTATTTACCAATAGAGGGCAAAAGGGATCTAAGAAACCAGTCCATGTAGACACAGTCTTCAAAAACAGGGGCTCGACATAGGCTCTTCCTTCTGCACCATTCTTGAACATGGTTAGATAGGTGGGTGTCAGAATTTTGACGGAAAGAGGTCAAGAGTTTGGTACCGGTGTCATAGCAAAGGGGAAGCTGGAATTAGAACAAAAATTCCTTTGTAAGAGTCAAAAAAGTAGTATGAGAGGAGGAGTTCTAGTCGACATACCATTTGGAAGCTTCTCCAATAAGCGTATGCTGGAATAACCGAAGACAGATAGAGTCATCAGTGATAGAGTTAGACAAACACCACATGTGGAAAGAATGAACATGGTTGGTAGGATCCTCTCCAACATTGCCTTCAAACTTAGGGATGTCTGAAGGAAGCTTGGTTGGCATAGAAAGCCAACCTAGATCATGGTGTATGGATTCATTAATCAACTGGCTGGAATCAGGAAGGCTTAGGCCTTCCATATAAGGAAGCAAGGGAGTAGCCAGAATTTTTCCTGTTGCGGCTCCAATAGTAGCGGTTCCAGCGTTAGAGCTAGGGCCACCACCATAGGTAGGTCCTGCACCAGACATGATGAAGGTGAAAAGTGGAGGATAACTGGGGATAGAAACAGAAGGGGAACCCGATGAACCAGAATCAGAGTCAAAATGGGGACTCGGCGGAGGACTAACTCAAACCCTACGCGGTGGGGCAACTCTTCCTAATGGAAACTGAGGGTGAAGGCCTTGGAGTCTCCGAGATAAATGCCTTGGGTGCGAAACGATGGAAAAGAGACACAGAACCCAATAAGGAAGAGAGGTAAACAAGGGCAGGGATGTGCATATCAATTGATTACAATGTTTAAGTCTTGGCTTGGCGGTGTGAATCGGGCACTCTTCACTTTAGGTGTGTGGATGTGATAAGTTTGTTAAATTTAATTAATCCCATACACGTGTAGAGAAAAAATAAAAAATATGTTATATAACTGTAAAAGGAACTAAAAGCGATAGTAGAATAAATAGCTAAAGATGCATAAATTTAAACCCGAGGAGGGCTTCCCAAAAAATAGTCTACGGGTGGGAGAAATCTACTCAAAACACAAAAAATGGCCAATGGATCTAAGGTCAAGAGGTATAGGGATATAAAGGTCAGATCTATTGGAAAGAGGTGCATAAAACAAGAAGAAACCAGAGGGAAAAATGCTAAAAAATAGGTGGTGAAAGGCTACACCCTAAAGAAAAATGGAGGGGACCCTAAAGGAGGACCAAAAAAAACTAAAAAGAGGTGTTTTGGATGGATAAATAATTGATCTAAAATGGATTTGAAAATTCAGGCTCAGATCTGAAAAAAAGGTTGAAAAACACTAAAATCTCAAAAGATTTGCTTCAGCTAAACTCCTCCTAAAAAGGTGGAAGCGTACTAAAGCCCTAGGGGGCTTGGTTCCTACTTCGATGAATAAAAATAGGCAAGTACAGATCCAGGATGGGTAAATATGGATGTCAGACAACTCTGAACAATGCCCTAGACAAACCCTAAAAAATCACAAAAAAAATCCCGCAAAAAGTACCGGTCACAGGTTCTGACCTATTTTCCACTGAGGTCGTAGTTTTTGGGAAATTATTCGCTACCTAAGAGTTGAGGTCATAGGTTTTGGGCCAAAAAGTGCGACCTGCACTTCCAGTTGTCTCGGGAGCAGGTTTCAGAAAAAAGTGTCGTCTCTGCTGCGGATGATCACTGTTACCTGCGCAAAAGGTCCAGAAGTACACTGAAGTTAGAATTTTTACTATTTTAGGGTTAA
The DNA here is from genome assembly GCA_034641835.2 of Pinus albicaulis. NCBI lineage: Eukaryota > Viridiplantae > Streptophyta > Pinopsida > Pinales > Pinaceae > Pinus > Pinus albicaulis. The sequence goes on from CM076580.1 coordinate 754,283,993, forward strand.
AAAGGTTAAAAAAAACATCAAGAAATGCAAAGTAAGAAGCTAAAGAAAAAACCTAGGGGCTAAAGCAGTTAGTCATGCAGGGATCTAAAAATTGACAGCGGTCATAATTAAAATCCCTTGTGGAGTCATCAGTTGTTAGTGTGAATTCTGATCGCAAGCGTACGAAAAAATCTCACTTTAGTTGTGCATAAAAAACAACCCTAACATCAAATGTGGCTATCAATTTCCTTAGATATGCAGTAGGTGATTAGAATAAATGCTACAAAAATCTAGATCTATGTAGTTAAAGACATTAAACAACAAAATTAACAAGAGTATCTCCATACATCCAATGGACAAGACAAGAATTTATAAAGAATTTTGTGTCTTATGACACCTGGGAAGGGAACATAGAAATATGTTACCAGTCCCCCTCAATGGGATGGGTTCTTGTATGTCCTCAATGCTTCAAATCCAAGATATCCCTCTCTTGATGATGCAGAAAACCCAAACAAAATGGAACTCAAAGGGAGCTCACAAGCAAAAAGTAGAAAATATGACAATGATGGAGGATCAAAGTCAAACCAAAAGTATAAATCAAAATGTGATCTCAAGGCAAAAAAAGGTAGTGAATGAATGGAAAACCATTCTATTTATAACAAAATATTGAGTTAGTCTACACATTGGTGCATAATTAAAATATTATTAACCAAATCTAGATCCAACTTTTATAGAATATTTTATTATTTTTGTTGGAGGGAAAAGGAATTTGAATTTGGTCAAATCCCTTTATTTAGAAATAATAAATAAATAAATTATTTATTTATTATTTTAAGAATTTGTTTTAGTAATAATTAATTAAATAATGATTTATTCAATTATTTATAGATGATTTAGTCAAAATTAATAAGGAATATTATTAAATAACGATTTAAATAATTATTCCTAGAAAATAATAAGATAAATAAGGATTTATTTAATTATTCCTCATGGGATTTCCTGTTTAGACCATAAATAACTTAATAAAATATGGGTTATTAAATTATTTCTCATAGTGAAAGCAATTTTACTGTGGTAAAATTGGTCTTACATTGTGTACTTTAGTCCATGTAATAGTAACAGGTTAGATGACCAAAAATTGGTGTAACACTTTCCATTTCTGGATAGCCATGGTGTGATGGGGTTCTCATGTTTTGATTGAGATTGATTTCTGGATGGATTCGAAGTTGACTGAGGTGGACCTCTCAAATGATCGAACACATGTCCTAGTAACCCCTGAACCAGACTTTGGGTTGCGGTAAAGAGCGATAGTGTGTTGCCTTAGTGGGCCTAAGAATCCTTAACTGGTGAATGAAGGGATATACTGTAAATACTAGAGGTGGTTTTCTCTCCATTAGGCCTATGAATCATAGGTTAGTATATACAGTAAATCCTAGAGAATGTGTCTTGGTTTAGGGCGTACTAATCCCTAGATCAGATTGTGGATTGTGGTAAAGCTCGAGAGACTAAGAGACAAGAAAAATCCCCATCGCGTAGGTAGAGAAATCCAGTGGCATCCATGCTTGTTTTGGCCTAGTGATCGAGTGGAGATCATGGTAAAGCCTATTATGCCATGTTTGTTTTTTTGGCCTAGTGATCCAATGTGGATTATTGTAAATTCTGTAATATTCCCAAATGGGGAAATCAGAAATATAAGCACTAAAAACGCTTTTTTCAGAAATTTATGTTCTAACAGTTAAGAACAGCCCATGAGACCATTATTTTATAGATTATAGCAACCAAATATAAAAGGAGATCAGAAAAAAATCATTACTGCTTAGTTAAACAAACCTCCCAGACCATAATAACCTAAAAACATTGCAATAAGAGGTGTTGCAACCATGTATAAAAGTTGGGAAACCCTTACGACATTATTTTATAGCTTCTGCAACAAAAATATATTATACATCAGATTTAGAGTTTCTATGTGCATAAAAGGTTAGATCTATACTAGATCCATGCACTATACAAGCTCCTCTAAAGAACCCCCTTGGGGTTTTCAGCAAAACACCAAGCACAAGTTGTAGATTTGAGATCTAAGACCGCATATCTACTAAAATTTACAGATCTAGAAAGTGTGGCTGAACTGATATAGGAAATATAATAGCCTCCTCCAATATATCTCCAAATTGAAGGGCAGATCCTCAACACTTAGAAAATCAGCTCTCCAAATGGTGTGTTGAACCACCCTGCAAATGCACCTACAAGAATAACGTATATCTGGATATAAACTGCATTGTAGGGATCAAAAAATGGTTGGACTGATGTCAATATCTAGAAATGAGGCTGAATGTCTTCAATACTGTCCTCCCAATGAAGGTAGAAACCTCCTCCACTGAAAAGGAGCACTGAAATGGCCTAGATCTAGAGATCTAGTCCCCACTTGCTGCAGCTTGCTAAAACAACCAAACCCTCAACAGGATTTATGCTGTAAAAGAAAGGTGAAGCTTGGCCCTAAGCTAGATAGTGGACAATGTAGTGCAAGACTCCTCCAAGAGCTCCTTAATGGAAGAGGTGGGATTCCCGATCAGGAACACCCAATGTTAAACAACATTTAATCTCAGCTAAATAGCAAGAGAAAGATATATGTCTAAACAGACCATATATTCAGAAAATAATAAACATAAGCTAACCTCCTATGGCATCCATCCTCTTCCTTTTAAATATTGTGATCCTTCTCACCTTGGGTCCCACTCATTAGGATTTCCATCATCATGCAATTAATCTCCCTCCAAAACTACGTTTTCCCATCATCAATCCCACTCCTCCATAACGACACTGTATGATTTGGTCAACCTTGAATTATTCTCCATGCAATGTCTTCTTTCCCACTCAAGGTGGCTTCTTTGTTGATTTGGTCAAACTTGACCTTGTCCACATGCATTAGCCCTTGTTCAGACATGAAGGTGCTTTATCCAAATATGAATATGATCCCTTTTTCACATTAAGAGGGATTTTATGGCTACTAAAGAGATTTATGGGCCTCCCTACCCATCTTATTCCTCTATCTAAGAACAAAATCAAAATTTAATATTCCAATTAGTTGTCTGCTAATTTAGGAATATTACAGTCCTCCCCTCCCAAATGTTGCTTGTCCTCAAGCAACTACAAGGATAGAACTGAAGAGCCTCTCCTCTTCCTCTTGTGGCATCTTCATATGATAGGTTCCTCCAAAGAAAAAGATGCTCTCTCAACAATATGTTCTCCAGCTGTTCCTCCGACGTGTATAAGTATGCCTTTGGTGAAAATCCCAATTGGATCTCATCATGAACAAGTGGGATATCCATGGAAGAAACTATATGTAGCCTAGAGGCCTTCTTGAGGCATGTAATTTGAAATAGATTGGGAATTATCATTCCCATGTGAAGCCTCCATCCCCAAGCTATCATCCACAGAAAGTGAGTCACCTCCAACATGGCAACTCATGAAATATCTCCTCCACCTTATGCTCCTACAAAGAAGGTGGGTTGTATAGCTGAATATGATGGATCAAATTGTCCATCCCACGCTGTCCACTTATGATAAGTGTAGAGCTGTTGTTGAATATGGGCTGCAATAATGTTGCCTTCATGGAGCAAAAGGCAATAGGATCCTCAAAGACCCACTCTTTGGTTCTTGCCCAAATCATCTCATATAGAATGAATATTTCATTATCATCATATGGAATCCAAATGAGAGAAGTGTTGAAGGTTTTACATAGTGCTAGAAGGTACCGACAGTTTCTCCACTAGTTATAGCACAATTTTCCCAACTGTTGTAGAAATTTGAATAACTGAGATATTATTCACCAAGATTCTCCTGATCACACACTATTTTAGCTTCATGCATAATACAGAATCTCTTCTACCATTGATCATCACATGCGAAAATAAAATCAATTGCATGCATACATTAAAACCACAAACAATCACACATATGAACACAGTATTTAATGGGAAAGCTTAAAGCTGAAAACCCCAACTATATGTATATTATATTTCATGGAGATCATGTAAAAATCATAGTACAAAAGCTCCTCACAAGCTCTCATGCACACCCTCAATTGCTACACACTATCAAGCTAGATCTAGCAAAACACATGCTCCAATCTTTTTCCACTTGATAGCCAGCCTCTATTGCATAATTAATGCTATGGGATGGCTTCATTAAATAGATAAACCACCTGGCTTGAACTGCGCAATCCTCATGGGCTTCTCCACCTATCTGTGTGTTGCAAATAGCAACAGTATAGTCACAACTGATAGTTAACCTGCTCTTTCACCTATTTCTGCACTGGTCTCCACTGAAACTGTCCATGCACTAAAGTTAACTGATGCATTCTTTGGTTGATTAATGAGTTTATAATTAGTGAATTAATTAATAATTAATTCACACCACTCTCACTAATTGTATCAATTAGTTAAACTGAATACAAATAGCTCAACTATGTTTAGATTAGTTAAACTGAATACAACTCCACTAACTTCCTCAATCAACTCCACCAAACTATGTCACATGAGTTCTAACTAAAGTATCCATGCAATAGCTCCACTTAACCCTTAGGAATAGCGTAATTCCTTCTATCAACTCCTGTGCCACATCTGTGCACTTAACTAAAGTGCTCCAAGAGAATAAGATAATGTTTAGAGTCCAAATATTATTAAGAGCTAATAATATTCGACATATCTATTTTTAGACTGGCAATCTAAAAATAGATTCCACCCAGTATGTCTAAAAATATAAGTCCATCTATTTTTTTCGACTTGACCAACCATCCAAAAATAGCATCCTGCAACTCATAGAACATGATCCATATGTCTAAAAAATAGACATAGTCTAAAAATATACTTTGCGCCAAAAATAGCCTGCGGGCCCACTTAGTGAAGGCGATTTATTTCCACTAAGCTCATCATCTTGTTGCAATATGAACACTCCCTCTCAACAAGATAAGGATTATATGACCCTATCCTACTCTATGGTATTCGAATTTGCTCCACAGTGAGCGCCTTCGTCGAATGTCGACATCACGGTCCTCGGCCAGGAATGTGTAGAAAGTAACATGTGACCTTCGTGCACCACAGTCTGCGGTATGATGATGCGGATGTCAATGTGTTTATATCTATCATGAAATACGAATTAATAAGAGTTTGATGCAACTCATGGTGTCATGATAAATCATGATGAGCTACGAGTGTGTGAGCAACCGAACAACCGAAACCGAGATCTTCCCCTCATCCCTTGTAACCCTGCGGCCATCCAAACTAGGCATATCCTCCTCGACCTCACCAGAAGCGAAGTGCCACGGATCTCTTCTTCCTGCTGTACCAGGAAACTGCTGTCGACCCAATGCTGAAAACTCCTCCAGATGTACTCTTCCGGTCCGTTGGGATCCCTGCCCAATCTGCATCAGTGAAGCCAGAAAGCTTCGCTCCATCCTCCTGTCTGTACCATAGACCATATCCCGATGTGCCTCTGAGAGATCTCAATATGCAGCATACCTACCTTCCGATGAATCTTGGTAAGGCTTAACAAAATAACTTATTGGTGGTTAAGCACACATAGCATATATCGGGTCGTGTATTGACTAGATACATAAGCGACCCCACCAACTGTCGATAGACAGTGGCATCCACTACCTCAGCTGAAATAGCATCCTCCTTCCTCCAACCACCAGGAAGAGGAGTGTCAACAGGCTTGCAGCCTTGCATGTTGAACCTCTCCAGAATCTCCCGAGCATACTTGCCCTGAGAAACAAACAGTCCTCTGCTGCGCTGCCAAATCTCCAATCCCAGGAAATAATGAAGGATGCCCAAGTACTTCATCTCAAACTCTCGTGCAAAGATCGACCTTGCGCAGGTGTATCGAGTTCATCACCTGTCAAAAATCAAATCATCTACATAAAGTACAATGATCGACAACTTACCCTCCCACCTGATAAGTGGGTTCGGATCCGCCTCACTCTTGGAGAATCCAATTCCGATGAAATAACTGTCTATCCGTGTGTACCAAGCACGAGGTGCTTGTTTCAGCCCGTACAGTGCTCTCTTGAGTCGGCAAACATGCGGCTCACTGCTAAAGATCTTGAAACCTTCAGGATGCTCTAGGTACACCTCCTCCTCAATGAATTTGTTGAGGAACACGGTCTTCACATCCATCTGATGGATGTGCCATCCCATCTGCGCTGAGAGAGCTAGGATCGTCCGTATGGAAAAATACATGGTAATGATGCAAAGGTCTCCTCATAATCGGTCCTCTATACTGTGAAAAAGACTTGGGCAGCAAAATCTCACCTTGTGCTTCTCCACACTCATCGGTGCACGCTGGCTTTGTGAATCCATCTAGAACCACCAGCACAGTTTCCCCTCCGGTCTCGGGACAATCTCCCATGCACTGTTTCTGACAATCGAATCATACTCTTCCACCATGGAATCTACCCATGCGGGGTCCTCCACAGCTTCCTCGAAAGAGGATGGCTCTGTCACGATACACTTGCTCACAAGAGTTATGTATCCAGTGTATCGATCAGGTGACTGTATCTGTCTGTGCTGTGATGTAGGTGCTCCTACAACCTTCTCTGCATCTTGCGCCAGCCGCTCAGCTTCTGTACTGCACTTCCGCCCTCTGATGGTTGGCGCTACCTTAGTGGTCTCTTCCACTACATGAACCTCATCTTGTGGCTGATCCACATCCTGAGACTCATCCTTAGGAACTAATAGCTCCTCACCTGCATGCAAGTGTGGCTCAAGCGAACACTTCATGGCTTTCTCCTCATGACATTTGATATCCCGTCGCACAACAGTCTTGCGACTGTCTGGAAAATACACACGATAGTTGTGGGGCGTATCAGTGTACCCCACAAATATCCCAACCTATGCAGTCGGCTCCAACTTCTTCCTGGAATCCTTCATCACATGAATGTAAACAGGTGAACCAAAAATCCTCAAATGGGAAATATCAGGCTGCTTAACAGAAAACGCCTCCTCGGGTGTACTCATGCCAAGTATCCTGTGAGGACAACGGTTCTGCACATATACTGTAGTATTGCATGCCTCCGCCCACAAGTGAATGGGTAAGCCCTGATCATGCAACATTTCCCGTGCAACACCCACAATCGTTCTTTTCTTCCGCTCAGTAACCCCTTTCTATTGTGGGTTATGAGGTGCTATGAGCTCTCTTCGAATTCCTTCTGCGCTGCAAAAGTCCTTGAATTCACCAGAGATGAATTCACCACCATTGTCTCTCCTAAGAGCCTTCACCTGCTTCCCCGATTCTTTCTCAACCAGTGCCTTGAACTCACATAACTTTGAGTATGTCTCTCTCTTCTTCTGCATGAAGAAGATCCAACACTTACGAGAAAAATAATCAACAAATATCACATAATAACTGTTCTTTGTTGTCGAAGCTACTGAGAAAGGTCCACACACGTCTGTGTGAATTATCTCAAGGATCGTCGTGGCGCGACTATCCTTCTCGTGAAAGGTGGCTTTCACAAATCTTCCGAAGGTACACCCCTTGCACTTATCTGACTGCACAAGAGTGCCTTTAGGAAGCCCAGTAGAAATCTGCTGCAGTATCTTCAAAGCTCCATGGTGAAGGTGGCCCAATCTCCGGTGCCACAACTCGCCATCATCCCAGCTCACCACTCCTTCTGCCTTGCCTTCCATTGCTGCGTAGCCATCTACCTGCAATTGATAAAGGTTCTTAACTCGAACCCCTATCCTCCGGGTCTCACCAGTTGCCTTACTGCGCAGGAAAGCCTTTCCCTCGCTAAAGACAACATCATATCTCTTGTCTTCTAACATCTTCTTCAATCCTGGAACATGCATCACTTCCTTCAATCTGAACGGTTTACCAGACTCCATATCAAAGGAAATGGTACCGATACCGGTCGCATTATATCTACCATCATCACCCATCTCGATGTGCACTCCAAGATCTTTCTCATCCAGATCAGTAAACAAATCTCTATCTCCTGTCATGTGAAAAGACGCACCACTGTTCAGAAACCACACTGAACCCATCACACTTGAAACCAAGCATGCGATCAGCAAAAAATCTAGCTCAAACTACGAGGCTAAGGCCTCTCCAGCTACAGTTCCATCGACTGTGACCACTGTTGTGCCGCGGACAATTAGTGGCGTTAATGTCCATGTTGGTGTGATGAAAGCACTTCACCTTGGACAAGTCACCAGCAACACCTTTTACACTTTTGATTGAGAAGCTTTCTTGCTCTTCCTTCTTTTCTTTTGGCAGCCAAAGCGAAATTCTCTTCATCAGAGTTCTTTGATGAAGATCTGTCCCTGGTACTCCGCCTTATCTCCTCTTGCACAAGATCCGACCAAAGTCGCTCCCATCCTGGCAATTTCTCCCGACCATTGACGGAGTCCTGATAGGAATGCCAACTCTTCGGAAGCCCAAGGAGAGCCAAGCTCACCAAGTCCTCATCATCAACAGTCACCCCCACACTTCCCAGCTCATCCCTGCATTGGATGAACTTCGTGAGGTACTTGGGCATACTGTCACCTTTCTCCATCTTTATGTGTCTGAGTTTATCCTTGAGCGCCAACTTCCTCTGGTCGCTCTTGCTCTGGAATAAATCTGTCAACGCTTTCCACGCTTTCATCAGAATGAGCTTCTTCCACAATGGTGGACACTATGTGATCATACACCTCCATAGAATCCCTTGACACTTTCTTGTCTTCTTTTCCATCGTCGTCTTACAACATCACTAAGTAAACTCTCCTTATTCTTGCATCTGTGCTCCTTCAACCCATTGTCATCCAGCACCGCCTCCATCCTATCCTTCCATGAAATATAATTCAAGCTGCCCTCAAGGGCATACTCCAATCGCAATCCGTTGAAAGACATCTCAACTTCGACACCAAGAAAACACTGCTGCAAATTCGAATTCCACCAGCACAAAACTCAACCACTTCAATGTTTTGCAATTGCTCCAATGATCAATATCGCTCTGATACCATGTAGAAAATTTGAATAACTGATATATTATTCACCGAGATTCTCCTGATCACACACTATTTTAGCTTCATGCATAATACAAAATCTCTTCTACCATTGATCATCACATGCGGAAATAAAATCAATTGCATGCATGCATTAAAACCACAAACAATCACACATATGAACACAGTATTTAATGGGAAAGCTTAAAGCTGAAAACCCCAACTATCTGTATATTATATGTCATGGAGATCATGTAACAATCATAGTACAAAATCTCCTCACAAGCTCTCATGCACACCCTCAATTTCTACACACTATCAAGCTAGATCTAGCAAAACACATGCTCCAATCCTTAGCCACTTGATAGCCAGCCTCTATTGCATAATCAATGCTATGGGATGGCTTCATTAAATAGATAAACCACCTGGCTTGTACTGCGCAATCCTCATGGGCTTCTCCACCTATCTGTGTGTTGCAAATAGCAATTGTATAGTCACAACTGATAGTTAACCTACTCTTTCACCTATTTCTGCACTGGTCTCCACTGAAACTGTCCATGCACTGAAGTTAACTGATGCATTCTTTAGTTGATTAATGAGTTTATAATTAGTGAATTAATTAATAATTAATTCACATCACTCTCACTAATTGTATCAATTAGTTAAACTGAATACAAATAGCTCAACTATGTTTGGATTAGTTAAACTGAATACAACTCCACTAACTTCCTCAATCAACTCCACCAAACTCTGTCACATGAGTTCTAACTGAAGTATCCATGCAATAGCTCCACTTAACCCTCAGGAATAGCGTAATTCCTTCTGTCAGCTCCCATGCCACATCTGTGCACTTAACTGAAGTGCTCCAAGAGAATAAGATAATGTTTAGAGTCCAAATATTATTAAGAGCTAATAATATTCGACATATCTATTTTTAGACTGGCAATCTAAAAATAGATTCCGCCCAATATGTCTAAAAATAAAAGTCCATATATTTTTTCCAACTTGACCAACCATCCACAAATAGCATCCTGCAACTCATAGAACATGATCCATATGTCTAAAAATAGACATAGTCTAAAAATAGACTTTGCGCCAAAAATAGCCTGCGGGCCCACTTAGTGAAGGTGACTCCTTTCCACTAAGCTCATCATCTTGTTGCAATCTTAACAACTGCAG